>LOEQ01002701.1:19981-32630 GCA_001685075.1 Bramus lutescens
CATGTTTCCTGCCTTAATTAAAAGAAAAAGCTATTATATTTGTGTGAGACAGAAGTTAACTTTGAAATGTCTGTGTATGTATAAATAGGTCTCCTTAGAGCTTCACAGAATTTGGTAATTAAGATTTAATAAATTATACACTAGAATCAGATTAAGTAAGAAAAACTTATTTTGTGAAAATTAAGTGAACTCCCAATAGCTTGCATCTGATTTCCAGTGAAGACCTTCCTCAAACTGTTCCATGCTCTACTTCCAAGTGGTCCACTACAGGATTCCTCCGGGAGTTCTAAGATTGGCTGTAGCTAGAGTTCTGACTTCCATTTGGACCCTGCTCTCCTTCACTGTTCAAACGGGGAAGAAAGAAATTTTAGGCCAATTAAAAGATTCATTTTCAAAACCTGGTAGTACTACTAGTTTCTGAAGTTTATTATTCTGTGGCACAATTCTACAAAACAAAGATATTCCTGTAATATAAGACACAGTTGTAGAAAAATTAAAACCCAGCAAACTAGCATTTGGTCTTATGTTTTTATTCTTCTGTAACTTTGGGCCCTCATACACAACAAGCAGTCTGGAAGTTAGTGTCCATATACACTCAAAGACTCAAGTTAGCGTTTGAGATTTCACTATTATTACAGGTATCACTCAACATAGAGATTACAACTTCTGGACAAATTTCCTACAAAATTAAATCTGACATGTAAAACTCTACTTTTACTCTTTAGGAAAATCCAAAGTGTTTTTCCAAAAAAAAAAAAAACCAAAAACAAAAAACCAACAACAACCTGCTGTCCAATGACATAATAAAATCATATGGTAAAGGCAAGCTTTTATACATCAAAAATATGGGAATTTCCTAGAAAAATGTTGACTATTAAAATTAAAATAAAAAGAACTAAAGCTGAAAATACCAGTAACTGTGACAATAGGAGATTGCCTTATCTTGTCCATCATCATCTTGCAGCTTCAGGCCCTGCCATTAGTGGAGAATCACTCAGGGAACTTCTGTAAAAAATGCATCCAAAGGTAGCTGTTTGAGTGACTGCCTTAAGCAGCTCCTCATAATACTTAAGCATCACTTTCTTCTCAACTGTAACATCACTGTAACCAGCAGCAGTCTATAATGCGTCTCAGTATCATATAAACGTTTAAGTAACAACTAAGCTTACAGAATTGCCTTTCCTTCTCACCTGTTTCTCTTCCTCGAATGATCTGACACACAGTGAGGGCAGAGAGCCACTCAACTAAACAGACTAATTTAAAACAACAAAAACTTCTTAGCAGAGGAGGTTCATTTACGACAAAATTATATGTAACTGTGTGCTATATGGATCATAGGATCACTCAGAAGCCAAAATTTATTATCTTTAGTATATCAGATCATCAAAATTTTTGAAAATGGTTGCTGAAATGTATAAAATAATCATTACTGAAGGGAGAGGAATGGCAGGGAACCAAATGGAAAGACTTTCTCTGAATTTTAAATAAGTTTGTCTAATTCAGTTCCATTTATGTACAGAATGTGGCTATATGTTGAGGGATACCTGTAATAGACCTCCATTGCATTAGGAAGTTACTAGACAGAAAATTTATCTTAAAACTGAGACATCCTTAATTTATCAAGACAAATTACATAAACATAAATCAAGAAATTTTAGTGTAAGTTTTTAGAAAAAGCTATAACACAATCTAAGAAAAATATAGCTGAGTTTACTATACAATGAAATCAAATCAGTAATTAAGTCTAAAATATACCTGTTTGGAGGTGGTTTTGGTTTCGGCATCTTACTAAGAATAGTCGCCATCTCTTTTCTCTCATCAAAATTCTTCCACTGCTCATATAGTTTTAAAATAACCCTGATTATTTCCAAAATCTAGAAGAAAATATTTGAAAAGCTCTCAGTAGCAAAAACTAGCAATGCATTAATATATAAAGAACATACATCACGCAGAGCCTGGTAGCACATGCTTAATCCCAGCACTTGGGAGAGAGAGACAGGTGAATTTCCATGCATCGGAGCCAGTCTGATCTACATAGCAAGTTCCAGAGTTCCAGGCAAAGCAGGGCTGCACAGTGAGACTGTGTCTTCAAAAAACAAAACAAAAAAAGTACCTTCTCCATATCCACAGAGAGTTCCGCAAACCATTGCCTAGCATCTTTCTGTTGTACAACACAGGCTACATGCAGGCAAGCTAGAAAGAAAATTAGAACCAATTATTCAAATTTAACAGCAAACACTCTTAGAATTAAAGATTTTCATAAAAATTTTATCTTATTTTCCAATACTATTTTTTTAAAGTCTAGATACTAGTTGAGATTACACACACACACACAAACTACATTGTGTATCAATATTTAATAGACCACTTTATCAACTTAATGATATAGAAGAAAATCTCTAGTTGCAGGATAGTTCTTGACACCCTGTCTTCACTGTATACTGGTCATAGTGTGGGTGCCTTAAGGGCAGATTTTTTTTTTTATAAGAGAAACAATTCCAAGAAATTAAACTGGAAAAACCACCTGTGAACACTAGTGTAAAGTAGTCAAATCACACCCAGAAGTCAGTGACAGAAAATAAAGCCCCACCTCACCAACGTACTGCTATGCCTTAAAAATATTTGTTGGGGGTACAAAAGTCGTTGTATCCACAGACTGTTGAAGAAACCAGGAATGTTTATCATGCAGGGGTGTCTCCTCAAAGGAGGAAATAAAATACCTGCTTTTTATCCAGAAAGCTAGGAGTTGATATTACTAATGATCTGGTGACCTTCTGCTATCTATAGAGGCAGACCACACTCAATACTCCAGAATACTTATCCCAGACTTTCCCTGCCTAGAACTTTATCTTTAGCTCTCAACCAATGGAACCCAACCTCAGGGGATAAAACCTAAATTTTAAAAAGCTAGATTTCACTTAAGCATTTATTGACCTTTACACTACAGTCATGCTTGGTTGGACAAGCTTTTAAGACTGTCTTAAGGGCTGAAGACATGGCTCAGAAGAGAACTGACTACTCTTCCAGAGGACCTAAATTCAATATCCAGCAACCACATGGTGGTGGCTCACAACCATCTACAGTGGGATCTGATGCCCTCTTCTGGCATAAAGTTGTGCATGCAGATAGAACACTCAGCCATAAAATAAAAATAAATCTTAAAAAATAAAAGACTGTTGTGTGGTAAGGAATGCTAATAGCTCACTCTTTGCCAGTCCATTTCTCTCTGCTTTCAATTGTAGATGTCCTGTGACTAACATTGATTCAAGTTCCCACTGTCTTTATTTCCCCACAATGATGTACTATTACCTGGACTTGGGAGCTAAAAAAACCCCCTCTTTTCCCTTCTGGAGGTCCTGAGTTCATTTCCCAGCACCCACATGGTGGCTCACAATCATCTATAATATGATCTGGTGCCCTCTTCTGGACTGCAGGTGCATGTGCAAAGCACTCACTCAATATAAAATAAAAAAAAAAAAAACTGGAGGGGAAATCCACCCAGTGAAATTAAGTATGGAGAAAAAAATTAAAAAAGAAACAAAACCCTGGATTAATTTTTAAAAATAGGGGAGGTTATAAGAAAGGAGCCATGAAAATCAACAGATGGAGAGAAAAAAGAGCAGAAACTATTAAATGCCTAGGATATAATAGACATTTGGGGCTCTATAGGGCATTTCACTTAACTATTGAGACAATTCTTTATAAAGTTATTATCCCTCCCACAACTTTACAAACTCAAAAAAATTAGAAATTGTTTCAATAACTGTAAAGAAAGCAATGCCTAAATCTAGTCTTCTGCAGAGACACCTCTAGCCCAACCCTGCGTGCCTTCTCCATAATGCGGGTGCCACCTTACTCTAGCAACACAAGACAGATGCTTCTTGCCTTAAGCTCTTGAGCACTTAATTGGATCCAGAAATGGAAAACAGAACCAGTTACTTAAAGACAACTAATATCAGCAGATTTAAACCTGAATTTTCCCCTTTCAGCAAACAAAAAAATTGTTTAGGTACTGATTAAAATATTTTAAATGAATTAAGGGGTGAAAATTACCAAGAAAGGGGGTGTAGCATATATTATCAAGAGCTCATATTCAAAGATTAGTCTACTACTTCATAAAAACGTAAATTACAATCAAGCAAATTGTATTTTAAGATGACCCAAATAGGCAAAAACAGTTTAATCAATAAAGTTACTTCAAATTTACATACCTAAAGCTATCATGAAAGGAGGATAGAGCAGACAAAGATCCGTCCTGTAGGTATCATTCACTATCCTCCTGTAGAAATGTAAATCTTAATATTACTAACAGCATAACTACTGCATTGACTATGTGACTCCTCCCAGAGAGAGCCAGATTTCCCATCTTTGTACACTTACATCTCTGTTCTATTACTAAGAACAGTTACAAAGATGAAAACAGAGGCAAAACAACGGATGCATGAGTGTGACAGCAAAGAGATACACATTACTGAACATAAAATTCATATATTAGTAAGTATATTTTCAATTTTGGGACCTCAAAACAAATTATGTAAAATAAAAATTTTCCACATTTTTGAAAAATAAAAAGTAAAATTAAAGATATAATTTGAACTGGATTTGTATTGAACCCAACCAAAAAGTATTATTTTAAAAATAAATTTTTTCTTAATTTTCATGTGAAGTCTTGTTTTCATACAAAACATAAATATTTGAATTACCAAATAGGTAATTCAAGATAGGCATGACCTTAGAATTTATGCCACTATAGCTATTAATATTTATCAAGCAGATAGTTTGCTGAATACAAAACCTCTTGGGGTACTTTAAAATACTAAACCATGTTATTAGTTGTCAACCTTCCTGTCCAGCAACAAGTTATGTATGAGTAACTTCTGTTCTAGTTACCATGCAAGGGGAAGCAACACATCTTCTTGGCCCATGTCCTGCACATACTGGAGCAAAGGTCTATAAGGATGATATACTATCAAGCAACAATCCTAGAAACAGTTAAAAAAAAAATATATATATATATATGTACAAAAGCAGATTCATTACAACATAAAACAATATCATTTTTCAACTTATTGTTCTATGTAGTTCAAATTAATTTTTCTATCTCATACTTGCTTCCTTTTTAATTTCTTGCTCAAATATGACCCTGAGCTACTATGATAGTGAAGGCAGTGTTCTGTCTGGAATATACTTTGGTAAATCAGGTGGCAGACAGCATCCATCTTTCCCTTAGAGACTGAAAGTGACATCTGCAACACACTGAAATCTCTTATAAGCCTGTAAAGTCATGATCCTCAATGGAGGAGCAGAATTCTGCCCAAGAGTAATCTATCTTTATTGCACACACACACACACATACACACACACACATTGTGCACACAGTTTACAGTGGTTTAACTTTCTGACTTATTTGCTTGCAATCCTTATTTAGTTATAATAAAACTATTTTTTAAGCTCAATTAGATATACAAATCATTTTACAGGCCTCATAAAGTGATGATGCTATTACATTTCTGTAATTTGTCATCACATATCATTTTTATAAACTTAAAATTTACCTCCCTTCAAAATAATTTATTACACTGTTTTACTGTATTATAAAAAGTATATACATACCATTAATTCTAAAAGGTAAAATTCACATTCTAGTATCTGTTAAAAAAATCATCCAGTGAAAACAAACATGATTATGTAAATATTCTTTGCTTAAATTAATAACTTATAGACATAGATAAATTAAGTAATTTATTAGTCTTATATGAAATTTCTAAATCAAGAAAATAAACACAGTAACATATAATCAATAACATTCACAATAAAAATTACAAGTTTCGTTTGTCTTTTGAGACCAGGCTGGCCTCAAAGTCACAGAGATTTGCCTCCTGTGCCTTCCCAATTTTGGGCACTTGGCAAAAAATTGAATTTTATTGTTATATGTTTTAAATCCTTACAAGGAAAATATTTTTCTTTTGGGGAGTAGAATAACTTGGAATTGAACCCAAAGTCTCAAATATGCTAAGCAATTAACTCTACTACTGAGCTATAACCCCAGAATTCTTGCCACTAAAAAAAAAATCATCCTTCAAATTTAAGCTGGACATGGTGGCACATGCCTTAAATCCTAGCACGCAGGAGGGAGAGGCCAACCTGGTCTACAGAGTGAGTTTGAGAGTTCAAGGACAGCCAAGGCTACACAGAGAAACCCTGCCTCAAAAAACCAACCCCTGCAACAAAAACTTCCTAAGGTGATTTAACTGGCATTTGAGAGTAATAATCACTACTATTAAGTATTACCAAAAAAATAGAGAGAAGTTACTGAGGTTTAATGGAAAATGTTTGTTTTTTATAGTACTTGAAACTACAATTTCTAAGAGTCTATGAAATTTATTCTTCTGGAATAGAGCTAGTTAATATACAGAATACAGAATTTTAAACAATATACTTACATGATTCATTCTGTAAGGAAATTCCTTCGGAAAGGCATATGAAAATCTAGTTTTTACTATAAGAAACAAAACAAAACAATTAAAACCAAGAAAATGCCAACATGAATTTATCCAAAATTCCTTTAATGCAGCATAAAATCTTAGACAGTATGCTGTATTTATTACCTTCAGTAGGAGATCTCAGAACTACTTAAAAGATAGAGCTTTGTTTCCAGGGAGGACAATGATTGAGTGGTTGGAAGCACCCTTGCCTATTCAATTGGAGAGCTATTATATATAATAATATATATATAAGTTCATGCTGGAATGGTACCATGTACCTGCACTCTCAGTACTTGGGAGTATAGGCAAGAAGACTGGAAAGGTAAAAGAAAAGGAAAGAGGAAGTGGGTGAGAAGAATAGGGGAAGAGGGGAAGGGAAAGGAGGAAGAAAAGCTTTTACTGCTTTTTAAAAGATTAAAACTCTGAAAAAAATCACTAGATTCTATCATCTCTAAAACCTTTTCAACTCTAGAGTGGTATTTTTCTGTTTGCCTCTAATTTATCTTAGAATAAATACACTTATACAGCAACTTCTAAAAAAATCAAGGTGAGAAAGAAGTTAGGGCAATATACCAAATTTAACTGTGATTATCTGAGACTAAAGGTTTTTAACTAATTGATACTTTCTGAATTTATAACTGTTTCTTTGCCAAAATACAGAAATATGTAAATGCATTTATTTATAAAGAAACACATAAATGTTTTTATTTATTGTTAGTTTTTTTATTTTTTCAGACAAGGTATCATTATGTAGTCTTGGTTAGTCTGGAACCTGCTATGTAGGCTAGGCAGGCCTCAATGTAATACAGCTCTGCTGCATCATGATACATGCAAGGTCATTTTCTTATACAACACAGTTACCATTTGTTTTCACTAATAAAGTACAAATGAAAAACCTCTGTTAACTATCTCCTCAAGAAGTCATGAATTACACATACTTAAGTACTATTGAGAAAATAGTACTCAACTCATTAGAATACATACTTAAACCAATTAGGGTAGCAACTGGAAGCTCCAGCAACTCTGGTTTATAATTCCTTTCATTGGTACAAACGACTTCCTTCACTCAAAATAAGGAATTCTGTGCATTTTATGTACTAAATTTTAAAAAGAGTTATTTTATAAATGAAGTTTTCTGCAACTAATTTAGGTAACATCTGCCAAGATCTGAAACCTAGAACTATTTAAACATGAGGAAATTCACATTCTTTTCCTCATTTTGAAAATATCCCTAGTAAGGTTTCTGGGTTTTAGAATTCCTTTATATGTAAGCAGCGTGTAAAGCACACAAATAAAACAGGTTCCTATTAATGGCAGAGAATCAACAAAGCAAAATAACGTCTGTACAGGACTGGCATAGTAGTTTATGCTTTTAATCCCAGCAATTGGGAGGCAGGTGGGTCTCTCTGAGTGTGAGGCCAATCTGGTCTAGATAGTAAAATCCTGTTTCCAAAAATTCTGTAATTGATACATGTCACTAATCCCTGGACTCGGACACCCAACACCTCCACTGAGATTAGATCCACCTTATGCCATCAGCTTCTATTCCACCTATGCTGAAATGATATGATCCATTTTTTGTTTTGTTTTGCTTTTGGAAATAGGGTTTCTCCATGTAGCCCTGGCTGTCCTGGAACTCGTCTTATAGATCAGGCTGGCCTAAAACTCACAGAGATCTGCCTGCCTCTGCCTCCCAAGTGCTTGGATTAAAGGTGCTACTACTACTGGATCCACATTTTTAAACATTTATTATTTATCCTGTGTTTGTGCACGCACACACATGTACACCATGATATGGGTAGAATTCAGAACATCTTATGGGTTCTAGGGATCAAACTCAGGCCATTGGGTTGAGCCATCTCTCTAAGGCTATGTAGTAAAACTCACTGTCTCAAAAAAAGCAAACAAAAATAATAAAGTACGTGCTTAAGTCCTAATCCCTACTACCTCAGAAGGGGATTATACCTAGCGAGGACCTCTACAGCAATAAAGAGGCTCAGTGGTTAAGAACAGTCACTGCTTTTGCAGAGGACCAGAGTTCAGTTCTCAGCCATGTGAGGCGTCTTACACCTGTCTGTAACTATAGGTCCTGGGAATGAACCCCCCCCTTTTTTGGTTTCTTTAGGTGCCCATATGCACATGCACATGCACAGGCAAACACCAAACACATACACATAAATCATTTTTAAAAAAGAGGTAAAGGTTAAATTAATTAGGACATGAGAGTGGGACATAATTCTACAGGAGTACTTGATATGGTTTGGACTTAAGTATCACCCGTGACTCATATGTTAAAGGCCAAGTCATCAGCTGGATGATATAATCCCTGAAAGGTGATTTTCACCGAATCACTGAAAGATAAAGTTTTTGAACACTGATGGAGTCATACTGAACATCCAAATGGGAGATAGTAGAGCTGTGGGTGGTGGAAGCAGAGGAAGTGGACCCCTGGGAGAGTGTCTAAAGAGATCCTTCTTGTCCTTAGTCTCCTCCACCCTCTCTGATTCTTGGTGATCATGAAGGAACACTTCTCCTCTACCACACCCTTTCATTGTGATGTTTCTGCCTCACCAGAGGCCAACGGTGATGGAAGCAACAAACCACAGACAGAAAATTGAAGCTATGAGTCAAAGTGAATCCTTCCTTTTAGGCTGCTTCACTAACAAAACAAAAAAGCCAGCATCAACAACAAAAGAGCTTCTTCACTCAATATTCTTCACAGCAACAGAATGTCTAACTGCTGCCCCACCCAAAACAGGGTCTCAGTATAGTGATAGTTCCGGCTATCTTGGAACTCACTATGTAGACAAGGATGCCTCAAACTTGCAAAGATCTGCCCGCCTCTGTCTCCCAAGTGCTGGGACTAAAGACATGTGTCACCGCACACGACTACTGCTGCTTTAACATGATGTTGAAGACACATGGGAGATGGCTAGAAAGATGGCTCAGTGGTTAAGAACACTCTGCTCTTGTAGAGGACTCAGGTTTGGTTCCTAGCATCCATATGGCCACCACTATTTACATTTATCACTCCAGTTTCAGGGGTACAATAGTCTTTTTCTGATCTCCACAGCACCAGCATGGTGTACATGAAGGCAAGATACTTATATGTATAAAATAAAGTTTAAAAAACAAAGAGAAAGAAAGGATGTAGGTACACGAAGGGCAAGGAAAGAATAGCCATAACAGCTAAAGGAGACCACAGAGAAACCAAACTTGCTGGTGCCTTGATTTTTGGACCTTCAGACTCTAGAACTTAGAGAAAATACCTTTCTGTTTAAATATCCAACCTGGTATTTTGTTATAATAATCCTAGAAAAGAAATAGCAAGGCATTGTTCAACATGTTGTACATATTAACTGATTTTATCTTCATAATAACTCTAATCTTGCAGATGAGAAAATAGATTAAATGTTTCCATAAAACAATTTAAAGCGTCATTAAAGTGACATATGTATGGTTTTATTAAACTTTTACAACCAACTTCTATCCTTCAGCCTAAGAAGTGGTCTAGGAAGATGTTTCAGCTACAAGCATGAGGAAACCAGAGTCTGGATCCCCAGACACATAAATTACATGTGTGGCAGTCCGTCTCTGATTCAGCCTCAGAAAGCAGGGACAGGAGTTCCCTCATAGGAAGCTGGCTACTGACAAGACTAGTCATATTGGCAAGCTCTGGGTTTAATTGAGACCCTGCCTCAATAAATAAGGTACAAGAGAAACATCAACCTCAGGTCTTGACATGTATGCACATATACAAGTACATATGCCCACCACATACAAACCACACACACACAAATTTAGCTGCAGGGGACTGATGCCTTGGGCCTCTTTGGGCACCTACACTCACATGCATGTGCCCACATGCAAACACACATCTACACATAATTAAAAAGAATGCTTTAAAAACATAGGAGTTGCTGAACGTAATGATAAAAGTTTAATTTAATTTAAATTCAATTGAACCCCAGCATTCAGTAAGCAGTTCTCTGTGAGTTCCAGGACAACCAGGCTATATAGTGACATCCTATCTCAAAATGCCAAAAACCCAAAAATTAACTCAGCTGACTGACTATACAGTCAGCATTCTTTTCTGTACCACACAACTTGAAGGTTTGATAATACATAATTCTCATCAATACAGCTCATTTTTCACCACTGAAAAGTACTGTCTTAAACTAGGCATGGTGGCCCACACCTATAATCTCAACAGGAGATTAATAATCCTTCTTGGTAAGTAGAAGCTGGAGGAGCCCAAGTTTCAGATGAGATTTGATCTCAAAAAAAAAAAAAAAGTAGTATCACAATGNTTCAGATGAGATTTGATCTCAAAAAAAAAAAAAGTAGTATCACAATGAATGTAAAAACTTGTTTTTGAGGCTGGAGAGTTGTCAGTGGTGAAGAGTATTTCTTGTTGTTACCTAGGACCTGGGTTCAAATCCCAGCATCCACAAAGAGGCTCATCACCTCCTTGGGCACCAAGCACAAATGAGGTGCACAGATATACATGTAGGCAAGACATTCACATGCATAAAATAGTAGAAATAAATTGAAAAGAAATTTCAGGGCTCAGGAGATGGCTCAGCAGTTAAGAGCACTGCCTACTCTTCCAGAGGACCTGGATTAAATCCCTAGCACTGACATGGTAGCTCACACCTGTCTTTAGCTCCAGATCCAGGGCTTCTGACATCCTCACATAGACATACATGCAGGCAAAACACCAATGAACATAAAATAAAAATAAACTTAAACAAACAAAAAACCCTGGTTTTTTAGAGATAGTCTCATGTGGCCCAATAATCACTATGTCGGTGAAACTAGCCTTGAACTTCTAATGCTTTACTTCCACCTCCCAAGCACTGAGATTACAGGTCGGCACCACTACATCAGTAAAAACATCTTTTCAAACATTTTTTCCTGTCTAATATGCTAAGGATATTCCTTGGAGTTGTATAATAAACCCACTTACATGTGGCTCATAAAAACAAAAAACAAAATCTGTACGTTACAGAGCTTTCTTTAGATTTCAGCCTTAAAGCAGAATACACTTATTGCACTTACATACGGAAGTAGTAGCAGCGATCAATCTTGTATTTGAGACTACACCAAATTCCTAGAGAAAAGTGAATGAGATCAAGTACTTACTAACCCAATAAACATTAAAGATACCTGAGATCTACTCAAAACAGTTTTTCCAAGCTCTCATCATGTTCACAGTCTGCTCAGTTTCTTCCTTCTTAATCTATGAAGTATTTAAATTTCTAAATGTATTACCTTTCCTTAAAATTTCAATAATTTGGGCTGGAGATATAGCTCAGAAGTATATTGCTTGCCTGCCAAGAATGTGTAAGGCCTGCCTGTGTTCAATTCTTAGCACAATTAATCAACCAACCAGTCAATGAACAAAGAAATGTGATATTACTCAGAAGACCATATAGACACCAACCTTTCTGAAAGAATGAAGCTTATAATGGAATATAAGGCTTCTTAGGTAAGTTATTCCTTTTTTAGCTTAATATACTACCACTATAAAATAAATTTTATCATGTAATGTACTTTAAATATACTCGTATTTAATTTCATATAAATCATTCAAGATCTAAATCATTTGCTTCCTTTTAAAGTCAGAAAAGAATCGGTTCTTTATTTAACAAATTAAAAGCTATTCAAATACGTTCAATTAAAAATCTGTAATCTAGTCAGGCGGTGGTGGCATATGCCTTTAAATCCCAGCAATTGGGAGGCAAAGGCAGGCAGATCTCTGAGTTTGAGGACAGTCTATAAAGCTAGTTCCAGGACAGCCAGGAGTAGGGTGAGGGAATAATCTGTACTCTATAACCTAATCTATATATACTTATATTTAAATTTAAACTTCAAACCCTACTATGTAGAACTAAAAACTAGAGATAGTATGTTAAATATGATTTGTACACAATTTCTATTCAATTAGACAAAACAGAAATTTGGTCATAGTTAGAGATAAAATGTAATGCAATACACTGAGGGGGGAATGAAGAAGCCATCTGCAATTGATACCTGCTGGGAGAGGGAAAGTCAGTTTTCTCCAGTGGAGTGACACTGGGCATGTCAACCACACTAGAGCAGGCCCTATGCCCAGGGGTAGTTGGCCAACAAAATGAACTCCATAGTTTTTGTTACTGTTT
>LOEQ01002701.1:38556-49577 GCA_001685075.1 Bramus lutescens
CCACGGAGCGACCATAGACCCAGTCCTGGCGGCCGTGCACCTCAACCAGACTGGCCGGGCTGAGCTCCACAGCTACCACAGTCTGAGGAAGAGACCAGCACCCTCGTCGCCTAGACGCCGGCCGACAACACTGAGCTGCGTACACCGGTTCCTGCTGACAAAAGTTCCGGCCCGCCCTAGCAGCGGTGGAAGCAATAGACTGCCGGTGGGCGGAGACCGGAACTGGAGTAACTAGACGCAATCCCGCGAGATGAGATTTCCTGCTTGGTCCGCCCTAGAGCTGCGACTACCTGGCTTTCTGGTCCTGTGCTATTTCTTCTTCTTTTGGGTCTATTTAGGGATCTTGTTAGTCCACCTGGTAGGCCTTCAGAAATAGCACCTTGGCATTGTAAGAAAGCATGACATATGATGCTCGTTTTCCTAGGATCCAAAGGAGAAATAAATGAAAATAATTTTGGCCTTAGGATCTAATCGCTCTTGGTGAAGTTCTTGCGGGCATTAAGCCTAATGAGTTAATGTGTTTTAGTGTGGTAAGTGTAGACGTTTTAGAGTAGCAATCTTTTAATGTCAGAGCCTTCTGTTGGTATACCTAAAAACATAGATGAGTGTATGAACACATAGCTAGCCACACAGATGCTCATGCATGCCCTAAATTGAAATACTGCAAAAATGCAATAATTTAATTTTACAAAATAAAAACAAAACAAAACAAACATGTCTATGTTTCTGTAACATTGCACTTAGTACACTTTGTGACTGAGACAGGAACGTTAGGAGTTTCAGTTCTGTTACGGTTTTTGTCTCTTTAAGAGGCAAGCCACGCCCACTCCCGGCGACCCTGCTTCCCTGGCCGTCTTGGATCTCTGTCTGTTCTTTCTCTTTGGCGCATGTGTCTCTCTCGGGGCCCCTCCCTGTCTCTCTTCTCTTCTTCTCTCTTCCCTTTCTTTCTCTCTCTCCTTTCTTCCCCCTTCTTTAAGTAATAAATATCCAATTCTATTCTGTACGATGTGTCTATGTGCCTTCTACTCGTCGCCTGCTCACACCCACCCACCTCAGTGCCACATGGCCTGCCACCAGCTGCTTGAGATCTTGCATCAGCCAGGGCCCNAGCCAGGGCCCGCCATGCACCAGCCATCCGACTAGCTCTGTGGGCTGCCGGGGATCGTTAAGCATTTTTAAAAAGGTCAGTCTTTGTTTCATGCTGAAACCTGTCTCAGAAAAGAAACAAGTGGGTCAGAGGATGTAGCTCTTTTAGTAAAGTGCTGCTGGTGCCCCAGAAGCCCTGGGAACATTTCCCAGCACTGCATAACACCAACACGTTAAGATCATCCTCAGCAATGCTGATTTAGGCCAGCCTGGGATAACCGTCTCTAAATGAATGGACACACCTCAGAGTTACTCAAGAACTCTGAGGCAGATAGCACAAATATTTTTTCCTTGTGGGTGGAGACCAATGGAGTGAAAACTGTTTTTATAAGTGAAACTAGTATGCCAGCTATAGAAAAGATGTTTTTAAATTAGATCCACTTGTGTATACACCCAACCATCCTGTGAAATACATTCATGAATTTGGATGAGCTAGATTAAGCTAAATTGCTGTAACATCTCCCTAGTCTCACCCCAACTTAGCATAAAAATGCATGTCATTCCCACGAAGTTGGCAACTTCTTCACAGTTGTCTTCTAGCTCTTCAGAGAACTGGTGTGTTTTTATCTCCCAGCTATTCATCTCAAGGTTCCTGGCTTCCAAGATCAAAAACTTTCTGTGTAGACAATAGAGAGCTGGTGTGAAATTCTCCTCTGTATGCTGTAAATATGTTTTATTACCATTGATTAATAAAGAAGCTGCTTTGGCCCATGGTAGGGCAGAATAGAGCAAGGAGGGAAAACTAAACTGAATGCAGGGAGAAAGAAGGTGGAGTCAGGCAGGCACCATGTAGCTGCTGAAGGAGAAATATATCAGAACCTTATTGTTAGACTACAGCCTTGTGCTAATACACAGATTAATAGAAATGGGCTAATTTAAGATGAAGAGCTAGATAGGAATATGCCTAAGGTACTTGCCAAACAGTGTTGTAATTAATATAGTTTCTGTATGATTATTTGGGTCTCGGCAGCCAGAAAATGAATGAGCAGTCTCCTTTTACAGAGAACTAAAACAAGATCTTAATTAAATAGTATTAAGAGTCTTAAAATAGAAAAGGCACAATCAGTTCTCATGACTTATTGACCAGGACACCACCTACATGACTCCAACGTATTTGTCAAGGTGCCTGAAAAGTGTTGAGGAGTGTGTAATATATTTGGGAACACTACTATCTGTTTCACTGTAGATCAGTTTTAAAAACATGTTTCTGAGACACTGTCACCACCCAAGCCATGTCCTACATCATAGAAATTTAAAATGTCTTCAGTTCTTGGTTTTTGCCTTTAGTTTTGTCAGCCTTGCATAAAGATTCTGTAACAAACTCCTATTACCAATGTTTCGTGTGCTCCTATGATACACACACACTACACACACACACACACACACACACACACACACACATTTGTTTCTTTGAAATAGAATTTCTCTGTGTCACAGCCCTAGTTGTCTTGGACTTGCTCTGTGGACCAGGCTGGCCTTGAACACACAGAGGTACACCTGTCTCCGCCTCCCAGTGCTAGGATTAAAGGCGAAGGTCACCACCACCCAGTGACAGTTCTATTTTTTCCCCTTATTTTCCCCCTCCCTCCCCTCCCTGCTTTAAACAGAGTTTTACTACACAGCTCTTGGCTGACCTGGAACTCACCTGCCTCTTTCTCCCTTTTTTTGTGCTGGGATTAAAAGTAAGGGTCACCACACCTGGCTCCTATAACATGTGTCCCAGGCTGGCCTGGAACTCCCTGCAAAGTCAAGTGTTCTTATTTGCTTCTCTGTCACTGTGTTAAAGCGCTGACAGAATGCAACAGGGGAAGGAAAGGGTTCCTTTCTTTCACCTTACGAACCCATCATCAAGGGAAGCCAGGGCAGGAATCTGGAGGCATAAACTGAAGCAGAGACCATGGAGAAAAACTGTTTACTCAGCTTTCTTTCTTATATACCCCAGGCCCATCTGCCCAGGAGTAGTATTGCCCACCATGGGCTGGGTCCTCCTACATCACTCAGCAATCAAGAAAATGCCTCACTGATGTGCCCAGAGGCCAGTGTGATGGAGGGGATTCCTCACTTGAGATTCCTCTTAGTAAGTGCATGTAGGTTTGTATCACATTGACCACTAACTATGACGCTGTTAGTGATGATACATTTCTGATCCTGCTGCTTGCACCTACTCAATGCTCAGACTACAGGTGTGCACTACCATGCCCGACCTTTCTATGCACTCCTATTACATTTTATTTCTGTCATTACCTTGGCACTGATATGTACTTTGTTTGTGCCTGTACTTTTCCATGATGTCTTCATCTTTGTATCTTCATTAGTTAAGGACATACCACTTAATAATAGGCACAGCAATATTGATATTTGTGGGGTCTTGAATCATTTTTAGGTGTGTGTATAGAAGAAGTGATTAGATCCTCTGGAGCTAGAGTTACAGGTAGATGGGAGCTTCCCAACATGAGTGTTGAGAATCCAACTCAGGCCTTCTGGAAAAGTAGCAAGTGCTCTTAACCACTGAGCCACATCTTCAACTCTTACATATTTAAGGGGGAATGCTTTGTATAAAAATGTGGAATTGTTGAAATGTGAATGCAAAAAGAAATGATAACACATTATTAGAGTCATGAAGATCCAGGTACCTTTCTTTTGTGAACACCTTTACACAGCTTACCAAAAAGAGCTCAGATTTTTTGTTTGTTTATGTCCTGGTTTCTGCTTCCAATCCACAACACCAAATGTGCAGTGCTTTCCAGAGCTCACAGAGGGGTCATGTCAGTTAAGGGCCTAAAGCTGAGGACTCTTGACCTGTATAGTAAATAACCTGTGCGTGTACTTTAGAAATGTAGGCTGAATTAAGTTGACTTAAATCAAAAACTAATCTTCCTTGTTTTTTTTTTTGACAATTTCAGGCTGGCTTCAAACTTGCAGAAATCTTGCTTCTGCCTCCCCAAACGCTGGGATTGAAGGTGTGCGTCAGTTCATTTCCCCACTCACTTTCCCCTCTACTTTCAGAAGATTTATTTCATTTTTTATTTTGGTGATCTCCTGATTTTATTTTCTGGTTTTTCAAGACATGCTTTCTCTGTGTATCCCTGGCTGTCCTGAAACTCACTCTGTAGACCAAGCTGGCCTCAAAGAACCTACTGCCTCTGTTTCCCCACTTATTTTAAAGTTGTGCAACTTTGCTCTCTCAAATACTATTATTAGGAATCATATTATAATTTTAATTAGATTTTTATCTTCACTATTCTGCCTTGAAACTAAGAGTATTTGTTTATATATTATATGTTGATGTATTATATATATCTCCTTCCTTATACCTGATTATTCACCATTTCTCCATTATTTTAAATCCTGGATAGATGTTTTTTGTTGGCGATAGCTAGATTTTAAAATTATTGTAAAGTGTCGTAGTTAAGAACTCAATTTTAACCAGGTATGGCTATGCATGCCTTTTGTTAGGTTTCAAGCTGGGACAAACAGCTTAGGTGCCTATTTAATATATCAAAACAGATCAGGTCACCAGGTTCTCCCTGCATCCCTAAGCCCCTACCTGTTACAGGATTCTCTTTACTGGCATAACCACCCCCTACCCTAAACAGTCCAGCCCAGGGATCTTGGTTGTTCTTCCCTATATAATCCAACCATTTAGACTGCCTGCTTGTAGTGAGTCTTTCTCTGTCCCACCATCCAGTTCCCAAATAATGACATGGAAACTTCTTATTAATTGTAAAAGCTTACTGATAGCTTAGGCTTCATTATAACTAGTTTTTATAACTTACACTAACCCATATCTTTTAATCTATGTTATTTTACTTGGATCAGTTACCTTTACTTTGTAAAGCCCATGCTGCTTGCTCTGCATCCCTGGCACCTCCTCATGACTCCTCCCTTCTTCCCAGCATCCTCTGTGCCTGCCTGGCTATTTTCTGTTCAGCCCCTTCTTTATTAGACCAAAACGAGTCATCTTCACAGTGTACAAAACATTTATTCCCCAATACCTGCTCTCTTTGCACCATTGGCGTCCTGGCTGCTGCACCAGGTTCCCCTCTCCTTTCCCCTCCCCATCTCCTCATATGGCACAACTCAGTCTGGTCATGTCCACTCTGTACTCTCCCAGATGTCCCTGTCTCCACCTCTAACTATGCTCTCTCTTATTTCTACAATAAACCGTCCCCTCCACCATACTTAGGGCCAGTCACTTCCTTTCTTTTTCTTCTTTCTTTTTTTCACTCATCTTTAAACCCAGCACTTGAAAGGCTGAGGTAGACAGATCTGGAAGTTCCAGGGCAACCAGGGTAGCACAGAGAAACACTGTCTCAATAAATCAAACTAAATGAAAGCAAGACAGAAACCTCAGTCTCTACAGGCATAGTGGCACATGCCTTTAACCCCAGCTCTCTTGTGGCAGAAGCCAGCAGATTTCTGTGAGTTTGAGGCCAGCCTGCTCTACATAGTGAGTCAGAAGTACCATAGCTACATAGTGATATTCTGTCTCAAAAAAAAAAAGCCAAAAGCAAGCGAACAAAAGAAATCAAAGTCTACAAGATGGCTCAGTGGATAAAAGCATTCTCATCTAAACCTGGTGACCTAAGTCATTTTTAAAAAGCTGTATTAATGGTGCTCATCTATAATCTGAGCATTCATACATTGTCCCTTCATCCCTAGCTCATGGTCCAGCTAGCCTGGAGTATGCTGTTTAACAGGAATAGCAAGAGAGACCCTGCTCTGGGCAGGTGGAAGGAGAGAACCAATTCTAGAAAGTTGTCTTCTGACCTCCACATTCAAGGGCAGGTGGAAGGAGAGAACCAATTCTAGAAAGTTGTCTTCTGACCTCCACATTCAAACAGTGGAGTATGTGCCTACACTCGCCCACAGAAACAGTAACAAAGAACTCAGTTTTGACAGGCATGGTTGTAGTGATACTTTGTATTTTAACAAATAAAGCTTGCCTGAAGATCAGAGTGCAGAGCTAAGCCACTAAGGCCAGGCAGTGGTGGCACACACCTTTAATTCCAGGACCCAGGAGACAGAGGCAGAGGATTGTCTGTTAGTTTAAGGCCACCCTGGGCAACCCGAGATTGACTCTGTCTAAAAGAGAAACAGAGTTCACTCAAAGGTGATCTAGCCCTTGGGATCCCAGCACTAGGGAGGTGGAGACAGGAGTGATACAGCTGGGCAGAGAGAGGAATATAAAGTGGAAGGAAACAGGAACTCAGTGCAATCTGAGGTTAGGTGGAGACAGATGCAGTCTGAGGCAGTCAGTCTGAGCAGCAGAACAGATGCAGTCTGAGGACAGGATCGCCTCTTTGGTCAGAGCATTGGTAGAGGTAAGAATTCTCCAGGGGTTGGCTGTTTTGCTTCTCTGATCTTCCAGCATGTACCACTATATCTGATTCAGGGTTTTTATTAATAATACCTACTAGAATTTGAGCTACACATGGTGACACAGGTCCATAATCCCAACATTCAGAGAAGGAAACAGGAGGATTGGGGGTTCAAGGCCGAGATGGGTTACAGAATAAGCTTTAATTTAATATACAAACAAAAACTCGGTGTTTAAACTAGGGTGGCTTTGCCACTTGACACTCATGTAATTTTAGTTAAAACACAACTTCCCTGAATTTCAGTTCATCTGTGAGACAGGGACAATCAAGGTATCTAAGTCATTTGATAGTTGTAAATTTTTTCAAGACAGGATGTAGTTTTGAAGCCTAAACTGGAACTCACTCTGTAGACCAGGTTGGCCTCGAACTCCCAGAGATCCTCCTCTTCTGCTTCTTGAGTGCTGAGATTTAAGGCATGTGCCATCACTGCATGGCCAGTGGTTGTAAATTTTCGAGGATATTAAAATAATACCAGGTACGGGACTGGAGAGATGGCTCAGAGGTTAAGAGCACTGGCTGTCTTCCAAAGGTCCTGAGTTCAATTCCCAGCAACCACATGATGGCTCACAACCATTTGTATTGAGATCTGGTGCTCTCTACATGAAGGCAGAACAATGTATACATATTAAATAAATACATTTAGAAAAATAATAAAATAATAACAATAGTAGGTACATAGTAAGCATGGCAATGTTTTAGTTCTTTATTTTTTCTTGTTTTTCATTTTTTGCCGTGGTCTTAGTATGTGATCCTAGCTGGCCTAGAACTTAGAGTGAAGACAAAACTGTCCGCAAACACAGACACCCCTGCCTCTGTCTTCAGAATGCTAGGATTAAAAGGTATGTGCCACCACACCATGCCTACACAGAGAAACCCTGTCTTGAAAAACCAAATATAAACAAACAAATGGCTACAAATCTAAACAGAGGATTCTCAAAAGAAGCTCAAATAGTTGAGAACACTTAGGTCCTGCCTATCTCTCCTTATTGCACCAATCACAGCAGCACATTTTCACACAGCTCAAATGTCTCACAGCACTTCTTTCCATCTTCAGTTTAAGACTGAGGGAGATGCCATCTAGTCAGCTGACCTCCTCTGTATTTCGCTGTTCAGTACTAAGACTACAGGTTTCAATTATATAATCATGCCCAGCTTGAAGAGTCTTTATTTAGCATAATAAACACATGAAAGCTTATATTAATTACAGATGCTCAGCCGATATATTCACAGTGTATAGAAGGATTATTCCACAGCATTGGAGTATCATAGTGTCAATGCCCAAAGAAGACAGTGTTGAATATGTAGCAATGTGGACTCAGTTAAGGATCAATAATACTGCAGGGCTACAGGCCCTTCCACATCCTGAGCCACTACTAGGTTTCCAGCAAATAATCACTTGTTAATTATCCCATCTTTTCTCTTGCTGAAATATGATTACAGTATACCATTAGACATGGCAAGCAGAGCACTGAACTGTTGTCAGCCCCAGACACCAGCAGGAACTGGCCTATGGCTGGTATGAATTACTGAACTTGTTCAATACTCAGTTTTAATGAATTATAGAAACTGATTATGGAAAGTATAATTTTGGGTGCTCAGCTTTACAAATCACAAACCAGAGGGCTGGAGAGATGGCTCAGCCTTTAAGAGCACTGTGCTTTTCTAGAGGAGTGGAACTCTGTTCCAAACATCCATATGATGGCTCGTAACTGTCTGTAACTCTGGTTCCAGGGGACTGATGCTCTCTTCTGGCCTCTGCAGGTATCCATGTGGTGAACAGAATGGACAATGCCTTTAGAAATTATGATTTATTGGATAAAAGAAAGATTTTGTAGTCTCAGATACTTTTTTATTTGTTTTGAGACACAGTCTCACTATGTAGCTCTGGCTTTCCTGGAACTACCTCCTGCCTTTCTTGTTAGAATTGTTTCATCAAAGGCTGTCAAAAGTCAGCTTCAGTGTATTACAGCATTTCAACTATCCCCATGTCCTGTCCTGTGGGATGTTTCTGTTCAATCTGTCAAGTCTGGGCTGTCAGATCTCCATCAAGAATAAATAAATACCACGTGCTTCAGTAGCTTGATGACAGTTTCTGTAACTGAGAATGTGGGAGTTTGCTTTGTGTCTTCTTATTGCACAATGGGGACTAGACAGAAAGGTGGAAATTGCTAAATGGGAATTTGAATGGGGGACCAGGTTTCAGTGTTTTAACTATCTCAGCATTGTCTGGCCTTCTAGAAACTGGGAAACAGTTTCAGCAGTTTAGTCCTTTATTGTCATGTCAGGCTGCAGACATGCAGGCAGACATGGTGCTTGAGAGGTAGCTGAGTTCTCTATTGGAAGTGAACGTTCCCACTGGGCGTGGCTTGAGCATATATGAAACCTCAAAGCCCCCACAGTGACACACTTTCTCCAACAGGGCCACACCTCGTAATAGTGCCACTGTCTATGAGTCAAGAATTCAAACACATGTGTCTATAGAGGCCATTCCTATTTATAACACCACAAGATCTAGAAAATAACAATGCCTTTAACCTTTAAGTCCCACTTGCCCAAGGACAGTTAATGTCCTGAAATACTGGGAACTGCTGTTCATGTAAAATAACAAGCCTCTTGTTTTCACTTTTGTAAGCAAGCTTGGTTGCCCCACTGCACAGAACGTGCTTGGCCACAGGAAGGCAGGAAGTAGCCCAGGATGTATGTTTGCTCCTGATTGGATAAAGGCGGAAAGGTCTTATGGGTCTTGCCTTTGTAAGTCCCTGTCTAATGTAATTCCAGGCCATATTCTGGGGATCGTGGATATCGATCCTGCCGATGTCTATCATCCTGGTCAGTGTTTATTAAGGCTAGCATCAATGTGACTCAGAATAGTGGTAGTTGGCTTATTTTCACCCAGTGGAATTAACAAAACTTGTAACATTACAACTCTACCTCCTTTTCAGAGATTAAAAGAGAATTTATCTGGAGATTTAAATGTTACAAGAATACTTTCTAAAGATATCTCTTTCTGGAATAATGCGATAGTAATATGTTCCAGTGAACTAATGAGTCTTTGGTGGGGAAAAAATAGATTGTTCTAAGTGTGAGAGTTTACTTCATCTCACCAAGGTGATGCTCAGGTTCACAGTGCTCCAAAGTGCCTTGGAACCCCAAAGTGTGAAAAGAATGAACTCCACCAGCTCTTCCATGTAGTTCCTTGTCTCCATTCCAAATTCTCAGATACTCAGAGAATCCCTAGGACTTTTGAGGAGCTAACAGAGATGGTATTCTACCCTCAAAGGCCTCTGAGCTATGAGTCAGGTCTCAAGGAAAGCTGAGACAAGTTTCACTCTGTACCTGTGGCTCCTGCCAGTACTTCTGCTCCTTGTCTCCTACCCTAAACCTCTCCAACACAGGGCCTGGGCCTCCCTTCCCCCAGTTTCAGATTCCTATATAACTCAGCCATTTTGGGTATGTACCCTCTTGGTTCCTGTGTGCTCTCTAGGCCTCCTGCCTCCAAATTTGGCTCCTCGTCCCCTCTCTTGCCTTTCTCCCTCTCTTCCTCCCTTACCACCTCCTCCACCCGCTATGGCCCTGTTCAGTCTGGACCCTTCCAGATTTTTCTGGCTGTCCTCCCTCATATCTACAATGAAACCCCTTTCCTCGACCATACCTAGGAGCTGTTACGCCCTCATTTTTATTCACTAAGTACTTGAGTGACATCATGCTGGGCCCAGAGATTCCACAGGTCAGCTCTGTGGGACACTGAGCTCAGATACAGATGTGCTAAGTCTGAGACCTAAGCCATGCCCAGTGGGAGAAGAGCCCAGAGAACTCCAGTCTCTAAACTGCCCGAAGCGGAGCCCAGCGTCTCTGGGGTCACGTCTCCCAGGGGTCATGTGTCTTTGGGGTCCTCTAGCTGTTCTTCTGGGGTCTTAGGCAACTGCTTAAAAAAAAAAAACCAAAAACCACTTGATCTTGTTTCTGCTGGATAGCACGCTTGTTTGCAGGCAGTTGCCTCTGTACCAATACAAACTGACACACTGACTTTGGGCCAGGAACTGTCCCTAGCCACTTCACACTCTGTAGTGGCCCTCTTAAGGTGAATCCCAGAAAGCTGGAAATATAACACTCAAATAACACATTATCTGACCCCATCTCCTGGGGCCAGACTCCTATCCTATTCTGTAAATCTTCAGCCATCAGTCCAGTCAACTTACCACTTGATGATCCACCAGAGCCTCTCCCTTGGAGGGAAAGTTAGGCTCTTCAGACTCCACCAACCAGGTGAGGGCACAGCAGGGTTATAATTTCTTGGTGGTGCAATAGATATGGATAGGTCCTCTGGCACCCATGCTTGTCAGGGGAGATGCCCCAGCCCCTCTGTCTCATGCCAGCAGGAACTTGAAGCTCAGCTTGTTCCGGCAGATGTGACAATTCGAAAGTGCTCATGGCTGCAATGAACGATAACTCAGCTTCCATTTCAGGCTGGGCCCCTGCCCCGGTGCTGCTGCC
>LOEQ01002701.1:133095-148029 GCA_001685075.1 Bramus lutescens
AGCCAAGTCTCTTGCCAACCCTAAAATGGCTCCCTTAATTAAGATATCTTCTTCCTTGCTCCCATAACCACCCTTCCTCCATCTCAGCCATCCCACTTCCCCAAGCTCTCCTCAATCCTCCCCTTCTCCCTTCTCTCTCCCCTTCTTCCCTTCCCCCACCCCACCCCCATGCTCCCAACTTTTGCCTGGCTATCTTGTCTGCTTCCAATTTCCAGGAGGATCTATATATGTTTTTCTTTGGGTTCACCTTATTATTTTGCTTCTCTAGGATCGTGTACTATAGGCTCAATGTCCTTTGTTTATGGCTAGAATCCACTAATGAGTAAGTACATACCATATTCATATTTTTGGGTCTGGGTTATTTCACTCAGGATAGTGTTTGGAAACTTTATTCTGAGCACAGGCTGTGGCAGAAAAGCCAACACTGAGACGTCATCTATTCCTCTCGGCAACTTAGGTCTTTCAGATGGAAAATCAACCAGCTAGAAATAAACACACAGAACATCATTAGTGATACCATTATTTAAGATTCTGCTCTCACAGGGTTTTATTGTGGTCCATTCAGTCAGAGCTCCCCCCCACTCTTTTGGTAAGACTCTATTTCTTCTCACAACACAATCATGCGATATCTAGGTGATCAGTTGTCCTGTATAGATCTCTTATTAACCCCCTATTGTCCATGGATTTCTCTGAAGTGGTTCTGCTGGATGGAATTTCTATCTTCAGTTGGACAAGGATGTCAGGGGCCTTTGTCCACTGTCCCTTGTGTGCCTTCTGACCACATAGGGCCCAGCTCTGGCTCACCACATTCTCACAGTTGCTTTTGTCCACAGTGAGACCTTTCCTTACTATCTTTGTTTTTTCCAAAGGGTTTTTTGCCCTAATTAAGTTTGTCATGCATTTATAAACAACGTCTCTTTGTCCAGCATCAGGATAAGGGTGAGGAAATGAAGTCGATGGACATCCCTGATCTTTTAAAGCTGGTTATATAGGGGAAAAGAGGAAAACACATGGATCATTTAAATATATTGTGGTAGGTGATGGTAGAGCCGGTTTCACATTTTACTAGAGATAAAGACACCAGGGGAGGGAAGTCAGGGAAGCTTTCCTAGGGAAAATGACTTGAGACTGGAAGGACAAGTGAGAAATAAGGAGCCCCACCACATGAAACACAGAATAGGGGTGGAAAGAATGTAAGAGCAGGACAGCGGGAGGAGTGTGGTCAAACAGAGTTTTCTGGACTTGACTTGGCCATTACACACTTGGACTCATAGAAGTTATGGATACCTGTGCAAGGTGAGTCAGCCAGCAGGCTCGCATGTATAGGGGAGGGCTTGTGATAGACCATCCCTAACTGAGGAGCTACTGCCAATTGATAAAGGAGAGTCACTTTCTTCACGAGTGTGGTCACTGGTATGTTGTCCATGTTCTGATGGATGTCCTCACACCCATTTGCACATAAGCAGCACTAATTGATCTCAGTGGGCTATAAAAAATATAAGAGGACGTGAAGATACGAGGAGGAAGTGTTGGGGGCCTGAAGGGGAATGGAGGAAGGAGTTGGGGTGGATACAATAAGTATATATTGAACACAAGTATGAAATTGTCAGAGAATAAATAAAATATTCTGAAAAAAAGAAATAAGAAAATCAGTTGGGGCCTTGTGTTGAGGGTACATTTTTGAGTTAGAGGAACTAGTAAGCTATGGATATTTGGTGCTGCAGAAGTACGGCCTTTTCTGGTAAGGAAGTCAGGAACAGCACCCCTGGATCCTGTTTGCAGACTCACTTCGTTCAGATGACTTTCTGAAGAGTGGCATTCCTTACTTATGCTAGGACCTAACTACAGCAAAAAGGAAAGAATTCTGCCATCTGACAACATCCCACTGGGAAGCCTAAGTGGGGATGGCGAAGGTCCCCATTTCCCTGGGATATTTCCCCATTTCCCTCTGCATTTGAATAAGCTACAAGTTGTGTGAAAGCAAGCTATGAATGCCTAGAAAGGGCTGTCACATGTCCATGTGCTCTACACGGATGTCCCGATGACGGCACTGATGTGGCATTTGCACAGTTTAAGCACTGGCTCACAGGTGTCTTTCTCATGGGCAGACACTGCCTTAGGTTCTGGGTGTGTGTCATTGAACAACACAGAGCAGTTTCTTGTTGCTGTGTGCCCAGTGTCAAAGAGAGAATTGATAAAATAATTGCAATGGTGTCATGAACAGGAGGGATCTCTGCTGTGTGAGCAAAGTCTGACTAATAATGCTATTTTCAAGTATAAGCAGCAGTGTGAACAGGTAGGCAGAAGAAAGTATCTACAGAAGGGACAGCAACTGGGTTAGATACTAATAACTCTGCAATCATGCTCATTAGTGTTGGGACTTCCTATTAGAAAGAGAGGCCAGAGCTGAGCAAAGGCTGTCTTAGAAATGTTCACTTTTATGTGTGAAAGCAATTTCTAATCATAAAACACAACTGTGCAAAAGATTAAATTCTTTATCAAAAGTCTGGGAATATTTTAACCAAGGGCTCCATCTGTCAGTGGGGAGCTGCAGCGTGGATTCTCAGGGGTTAGGTAATTTTGCCAGAAGCTCACCAACTGCAGCTTGTGACAAATGACTGACCCCTAAGGCCACCAACCCTGGCTGCCTGGTGTTCTGCTCGGCCCCTGCCTAGTAGTTCCTATTCTCTCACTTCGGACTAGGCTACTCTTCTAGCCTGAGGCTGGTATTTTCATTATGATCCATAATTAAGTTGAATAGACTCTGTAATTGAACAAGCTTCATACACCGGGGACTTTTGAGGGGCTTAGCTCATCAGGATTTAAGAGGGCCCTGTGAGGGAAAGGGAACAGTGGGGGCTGGCATCACTTGGTCACTTTGCCAGGTATTTGTTGACACAAACCAAACATGAGGCTGTTTAGAGACTACTATTTCAGTTCTCTGTACAGTGAATTATGAGCAATAATGGTTAACAATACCAAACCAAAATTCCCGATTGGTGGGATGAGCATCTTTGTACATTGTTTCTGAGACAAGATATTCTTGCCTCAGGACCTGTGTCTTTGGATGTGTCATAGACACCAGGACCTGAGTGGTATGAGGAAGTCCCTGTCTGGGCAGGGGGCATGTGATGAGAGCAGGAAACAGGCAAAGCTTTGTCTTTGCCCTCTTCCCCAGTCTAATTATTGCTTACATTTTCCGTCAATCAAACTCTTAGTTGCTTCACTAGTGACTGATGAGACAGACATCTTCCAGTGAGGCTGCTATTCAAAATTTTGTGAACAATGAGTAAAGTTAATGAATTGCACAGTCAAGGGAGAAAGAAAGGACAGGTGTGCAGTGAGTGAGGTGAAAGAATCTGTCATCGCTAGATCAATGTGATTAACTTTAAAATACACAAGATATAATATGGACCATCCCAGTAGAGGATGTGGGTTAATTTATACTTCAAATTTGTGTATTCATATTACTGGAAGTCATAGTCCCATACTTTCTTCATTTAATCAATAAATGTTTCTTAAATTATTTAAATGCTGGTAGGTAATTCATTTTCTCTCTACAATATGGTTTGATGTCAAGACACATGTGTGTCAGTTAAAAAACAGTATGAGAAAAGACATATGGTTGAGCCATGCCTCATGCAAGAGGCAGAGGGTGGCCGAGGAGACTTGAGCTTGGTGGGCACTGTATTACTCATCTTTCTGTTGCTGTAGCACAATACCTGAGACAACAGATTTAAATGCAGGGAAGATTTATCTTGTTTCACAGTCTCAGCTCTTGGACACTAAGTCTTGTTGCATTAGGCCTGAGGCAGCATAGCACATCATGGTGAATGTTTAAGTTGGAGGAGACTGCTCATCACAGCCGCTGGGAAGTAAAAGAGAGAAGGAGGAGGGACCACTGTCATAATATCCCCCTTCAAAGGCATTCCCCAAATGATCTAACCTCCTTTCACATGGCCCCACTGCCTAAAATTTCCATCATCTCTCAACAGTCCCACAGGCTGGAGACAAGCCTGTGACACACAGGATTTTTGAGAAAATTTCAAAACCAAATGTAGCAGCCATGATGGGATGGGAAATTCAGACAAGGGCAATCTCTAGGATGGCTGGGAACCGAGTTGTCTTTCAGCTCAAGGGAACATGGCAAGCCACTGCTCAAGGAATGTTGTAGTATAGAGTGTCAGGTGTGAGGAACTGGTGAATGAACACCATCCAAAAGATAGAGATGCCAGGTAGGTGCTGTTATTTCAGAAATGACCCAGAGCTGAAGTGTCTCAGGCTGACTAGGAATATGGCTACAGAAGGGATACATGTTTTCTACGTAGGTCTGGAAAAAGTTGGATGAAAAATGAGATGTTGATTGGCATTTTGAGGAAAATGTAAGATGCATCTTCATGTTGTAAATAACGGAACTAAAATTAAGGTGACTCAAAAATTTCAATAGATGACAAAGTCTTTCGAATAAGATTTGTGCCAGGTAATGCTTAGGCGTTTCCTCTAAAAGCACAGTTTTGATCACCACAGAACATTGAACAAAGCATGCACATCTCTGACATGTGTTTTCAGGACTGGGTCTTTATTTTAAAACCTGGAGTCTGTAATGGTTCAAGAAGACACCCACTTTCACTTAGAAGAGCACACCCTATTTGGGACTGACAATAGGGCTTTTTCAAAAAATGGCACAATGTGTGGTAATCGATGCACCAACTAATTTGACTGTGGTCATCATTTCATAAAATATGTGCTTGCCAAATCACTACTACATTGTGCATCATGAATACATATAATTTGTATTTACTAGTTAGACCTCAGTAAAACAACAAAAATTTCTCAGGCAGTATGTTATCAAGGCAGATTTGTGAGATTGCTTGTGGTCGTGTTAGGAAAGAATGAGTAGAAAATTTCAATATTTAGCCAAGTAGATTAGTATCCATCTGTGTGTTTTCTCTCGGGAATTCCCGCTTGTGTCATCCTGACAGTACAGTTGCTAAAGAGAATGCTTTCTGTTCGAGAATATTCATGCAGAGTGCGGAGAGAATGTATGTAATGTATTTAGGATCAGTCCCTAAAAGCTAGCCTAGTCTACGCTTTCTCTTAACCCAAGAGATTTGAGCTTTTCCCTATGTTTTTTTATGATACATTATTAGTTTATTATGGGGCAGCTAGAAGGCAATTTCATCATGCATAAATTTCTGTACTACTTTATAAAACACAGCATGCTCTAACTTCCAGTGGTCTGGGGTTGCGGGCAGTATAAAGCATGATTGTACGAATGGCTACAACACACACTGCACGCATTTCAGTCTGGGAGTTCCAGAAAGGACTGAAGAGCAGGTGGTGAGTTTCTTATACAAAATTTAATAGCCAATTTCTGTACCTATTCTTACCAAAATGTCTACAATCATAGGACTCTTCTGACTCTCATTGCAATGTAAATTTATAGATTGTAATATTTTGTTTTGAAAATTTATATACCGGCTCACCATATGAACATGTTCTCATTGCCTACTCGGGCCTTTGAGCAATTTGCAGTCTTTTGTTAGCAAATAAAGGCCCTCAGAGCCTCCTATTTTCAGCCCAAGTTTACCAGCTGCTATCCACTACCGGGCCTCATTAGGGGCCTGCTGCTCTGCTGAGAAACACACCACATGCTACACCGTCGCTTGTCTGCATCTTAGCCTGTTGATGCTCTTTAGATTCCCTGGTACAAAGACTTGCTCTATTTCTCCACAGAGAGCTCCCACTCCTGGTCGGTTTGAAGAGGCTCTATATCATGATCTCTCAAACTAATTAAGGTTCGTGGGCAGGCCACAGGTTGCTGCAGAGGAACCTTCCCGAAGCCTGGTATCCATGAGTGTTTTCTTTTCCTTTTTTCCCCCTCCCTCTCCCCACTTTTTTTTGCAGAAAATTACTACTGCTGCAGCTCCTGTTCAAAAGACTGCTTTTAAAATGTAAAAAATGCTTCCTTGTATTGATCCAGAGATAGAAGCAATTGTGTGTCTCAAAAAATAAGAATAAAAATATTTGAAACAAAAATATAAACTATTTGCAAGGGTTAGGCTAGTAAGTAACTGGAAAAGATTTCCCATAAATAAGAGATTAGGTCCAGTATTTATGATAATTGGTAGATAATTTGTATTTTAAACAAAAAACACCCATGAAAACTTTACAACAAATTTTAGGAGAATTTGTTTGCAGTTTAATGGATTGAAAAATAGATTAAGCGGTGTCAGCTTCTTATACCAAGTGATCAAACTAAAATTTCAAGTTTCCAAAAAAAAAGTTGAAGTTTCCTGGAGAAAAAAATTTGATATTTTTATTTACAAATTTTGAGAAGAGAGGGTTCCACTGCAGGTGTTGTATAGTTTTTACAACTGAGTTGATGGAAGCCTGTGTCAACACAAAATATAAACTACTGGACACTGCTTCAATACAAATTACAGCTAACAGAGGACTGTTAGGTGCTCAGTGCTCTCTCGTAGATTGGCATATAGTCCAGCTAATGGAAGCTCTTCTGGCACACTGTGAGAGGCAGGAAGGTTTGAGGCTGGGAGAGGGTCTGGCTTTCCGGCCGCTTGAGCCTATCAACACCCCCCAGTATTTCATGCCTGCTCCCTCTGTGGACCCTGGAGTATTGTTTTCTTTCCCTCCCAGTTCTCCTTGCTGGTTCTTTGTCCTTCTATGGTTTGTGAGAATCATATTTACTTACTGAAATGTCGCTTTCACACTTATCACTTTTCTAACATTTTGGGGGAATTTCATTATTGCCTTGTTCCACCTGCCTCTTTCCCCAGGTCTCCTATTGTGTCTCCCCTTCTCTGTTTACTAATTTCCCCAGCAGTCTGGCTGATCTAACTGAATGCCCTCTTTTCCACTAGAGTAGAAAGAACGAGAGGCCTTTGATGACCCAACTTGCAATATACCAGGAAGCATTTTGAATGACTTACATATGCATAATTTTTTGGTATATATAGCAAATGTATTTGTCTTTGACATCTTAAAAAGAACAATATGGCATCAAGCATGGTTATACATGGGGGTATATTCTTACTAGTCAGTCTATAATGGATTCATGAAATAAGTAATTCCTGAATCATATTTATATATATTTGTGAATTGGTAGCTATATTTTAATTTTGCTCTCTATGAAGTTGCAGAAAGATTGCAAATGTGTATCAGAAAGTAACTCTCAGGGGCTTATAGAGTTTCTTATGTCCTGTGGCATGGCTGAGTGGGCAAGGGGAAGAGATGTTGTATATTCTTATTATATATTATTATATATAATTTATTATGTATTAAATTAAATATTGTTATATATTAGTTTAAGGAGTATTTACGAAGAAGCTACTGTGTATCAGGCATTGTTTTATGTGTATTCAGGGCAACAACAAAAATACTGTTATGTCCTCATGTAGCTCATGGGATGGTGGAAAATAGAGACAAGCAGAAATTATTTTCTGTGCGCTAATTGGAGTGATAATGGATGAAAGCAAAGTGTGCTGAGAAGACAGATTGGTCCTGTAGGTAGCAGAAATCATCCATGTGTGGACTGGCATAAATGGCCTGGGGACTTTGGCCTTCACTCTTCTACTGGAAATTTGGGTCTGGAAGCATCCACCTTCACCGGTGGTTCTAGAAACAATCATTGCTGATCTTATCTCAGAATGCTCTTTTAAGATTCCTCTACTTACTACACTAAAGTTCTAGTGTGACGTCACCTTGGTGTACCACAGCATGGATGCTCAGTCATGCCATTTGAAAGTAACCTATAGACATCATTAGACTTTGGTATCTCTTAAAAAGGAGGTCTTGGTCTAGAGGTAGATTCAGAGTTTAAGAGCACTGGTAGCTCTTTCAGAGGACATGGGTTCAATTCCCAGCATCCACTAGGTAGCTCACAATTGTCTGTAATTCTAGTTCCAGGGGAGAGGATTGCTTTCCTGGCCTTCGAAGGCACTGCACACATATGGTGCACAGATATACATGAATGCAAAAACCCTGTGACATAAATTAAAATGAGAGGGAAAAGATGCTTATTCTTACACAGATCACGTCATTCTCTTTCTAAAACAAAAAAAGCAAAACTCAGTGAAACTTTCTAGATACTAGAGTCCATTTAAAATGTTCCTAGTTGTTGTAAGAAGGCCTTTCTTCCTTTCCCTTCCTCCCTCATTCACTTCCTCCCTCTCTCCTTCCTTCCCTTTCTTTTCTTACTTTTTTTTATAGACAAGATCTTACTATGTAGATCTGGTCTCTGGTCAGCCTTACTGACTGGTGGATGCTTCCCTATTTGTCTCTGCTGTTAGGTTTGTCCTGGAAGGTAAACCATTTACAGATCTATATCATGTTTAACCTTTGACCCTGCAGTGCATCATTTAATCTGTAATCACTTTTTGATAGAATTATTCTGATTTTAAACATAAGAATGAAGAAATTCTAAAACATCAGGTTACTCAACCACTTTCCATCCAGATAGCAGGCAGGACACTCTTGATTAGAAGCCATAATTGGCTTCCCCAAGCCCCTGTTCTGTCTATCCAGCAGGAAGGGTGATAAGAGTTTCCCACAATTGCATTTGCTCTTCTTGACAGGTATCCTACTGAAGGCTCAACATTCTAATTTCTAAGACTTGTGCACTGACAAAGTGGAGATCACAAAGAGAGAAAAATCTTCCAAGCTAGACATGGGTGGGGAAACTAGAGACAAGGATGCTGTCTTCTGCCTGGGGACCGCAGTGCAGCTGCCCTAGGCTTATCATCCCGAGTTCTCTCCTTCTGGGCTCTGTATCTGCTCCTTTTGTCAATGCCCCTGGCTTTCTCTCTGGTACCACAGTGGCTGGTTCCATTTCTTTTTTATTTGGAGTTGTCCATCAGATCTCTGCTCCTCTTCCTTCCCACAGTCCTTGCATATTGACCTTTCTAAGATTTTACTTGGTAGATGGTTTTGGACTAGGAATTTGGGGAAAGTAAGAACTATAGAATTACTGGGAATTGTGTTCGTCAGAACTTCAGTGGGAATATAAAAATAAGTGATTTATGTAAATAGTTATACTATCCTAACAAATTAATGACCAAGAACCATTTTGTATCACTAGATGATAAGAAGAAACTAGGCATTAATTCTGAGATGTTCTGCATTAGTGGTGTACACAAGTCCCTACAGAAATGTACAAAATTGTTCCAAGTTGTATCAGAAAAGGAACTTCCTACATTTTTAGCTGGTGTGAGAAAGAGACACCAATGTAGGTAGGCCTGAGAGGTACAATGGTCTGGTTTTGAGCTCACAATGATGGCAGCTTATCCAGTATGTTTGATTAGAGAATATTTTGGGGGTAAAGTTTGTCTCATAAATGATTAGGCTGGGAGAGTCCTTGGGAATATAACCTCGTTCAAAATAGTAAAACAATATCCAATTAAACAATCCCAATTTTGTGTCTCACTGGCAGACTGATGGGAGAGGTAAGAGGGGGAAGAGTGCTGTGATTTGCATAGGTGCCTAGAAAATTTGGAAAGGGAACAAACAAACCACCTGTGAACAGAGTGATCTGCCTGTGCTGGCTGAACCTCTAAACAGGCTATTGGCAGGGCATCTAGACAGAAAGTACATTTGTGGGGAGCCGTTTGGGGATTGCTGGACTTGGAAGAGTTACATTTGCTGTGGCTCCTGGCAGGAAGCCACCTCCATCTCTCCCTGTTATTGCAGATGGTGCATAGAGGAGTTTGTGCTGACTCTCTGCAGCCTTGTGTGAGTCAAAGACGTGTTTTCTCTGCACACGTCCATTCTCTGCATGGAATAAGGTGCCTCAAGCAAAGCCAAAAAGACATTGATTATCCATGCTTTGACAAGTTCATTGGGTTTGGCTGAGAAACTGCAAACCCCAAATTCATTCCCATAAATTCTTCTTTTCTTCTAGGCAATAGTCTCTTTAGACCTGGTTTAATATTTTTGGAGGTTTAGATCTATTGGGACTAAACTGACTTGAAGTCTCCCCATCAAACCTGACCCAGTTCATAGCTTTCTTAAACAGCTGCAAAGGGAGGTTGACAAGCAAGATTCCCAGGGTGTTAGACCCTGATGGAGAGTTACTAAGGATGACAACTGTTCTGGAGGAATTTTGCTCCTTCCCCAACCCATGCGTTGACGTCCTAATCCCCGATACCTCAAAATGTAACTGTATTTGGAGAGAGTCTTTAAAGGCGAAATGCTGTTGCTGTGACATACTCTAATCCAGTATGAATGGTACCCTTATAAGAGGAGAAATTTGAAGCCATGGAGAGGTACCAGGAATCTATGTACATAAAGAAAAGTCCATGTAAGGGCTGAGGGAGACAGTTACCATCTAAGGACCAAATCTCTAACTGATCCTGGGATATTAGTCCCCGAGCTATGAGGAGTGAACATGTGGTAAATAATCCAGTCTGGGGCATTTTGTCATCATATTCCTGGAAAATATTAGAGCAGATTTTACCCTGTTTCATAAAGGAGTATTTTCTTTACAGACTGCTGTCAAAATTCTACTCAACATCTTATAAGCCTTATAATTATCTCTCTATCTCTCTATCCCTCTATCTATCTCTCTATCTGCCTCTACATCTATTATAGGGTCTCACTACATAGCTCACCTGAACCTTGAACTCACTCTATAGTTCAGGTAGCCTTCATATTTGTCATCATCTAGCCTCAGCATCCTAAGTGCTGGGAGATGACAGACACGTATTACCATGCCTGGCCTGTTTTATTAGTATTTTAAGCTAGGAAAGTATTATAAAGGTGCTTCATTGTAGAAAAATTGGAAAACACAAAATACGTGGGATGTTACAATAAATCTCCGTGCACTGACCACTCAGCTCTCTGACCCATAAATCATAGTTTATCTGAGACCTGCATTGGCAAGACTATGTAAAAAAGCTTTGTTTTCAGGAGCCATGCATATTGTATACATGAACATTAGAATTGTATGTCAAATAATTTATAATTTATAGGTTTCCCTTTACATTTGCTTTTTCCTGTAGTTTATTGGTTGAAGAACCTGTGCTGTCTGTGCTGTAGTTTTATGTTGCCTGCCTCGCTGGTGTGATAAGGTATGTCTTCCTTTCTGTATTTCTTATGAATTTTGTAGTTGAATCTAGATATTTAATTTTCAAGTTCAATTTTTGTTCTTTTTTTGGTAAGATCATGTGGCAGCTTGAATGAGAATGATCCCATACACCAACATATTTGAATACTTGGTCACTAGGGAGTGTATTTGTTTGAAATGTCTAGAAGGACTAGGAGGTATGGCCTTGTTGGAACAGATGTGGCCGTTTTGAAGGAAGTGTGTCACCGAGGATGGGCTTTGAGGTTTCCAAAGCCCATGCTAGGTCTAATCACTCTCTTTCTCTCCGCCCATAGAGCAGGATGCAGTTCTCAGCTGCTGCTCTACTGCCATGCATGCTGCCATGCTCTCACCATGATGGTTATTGACTAAACCTCTGAAACTACGAGTAACCCCCAGTTAATTGACTTCTTTTTTTAAGTGTTGTCTTGTCCATGGCTTCTCTTCACAGGAGCAGAACAGTAAGACAACTACTCTGAGGGAATAAGACTTTGAAAAGACTATTTCTAGAATGTGCAGCTTGGTAAACTGGTACTGAAAATCAATGCTCAGATGATTGATTCATTAAGGTACAGAGTGGTGATGCTATCGCTTGATTATTTTCCAGTTATTTTGTATAAAATCATTGAACCTGGGCATTATGTATATGCTTATAATTCCATCACTTGGATGAGGGAAAGAAGATCAGGAGTTCAAGACCAGCTTTAGCTACATGAGATCTTGTTTCAAAAAAAAGGAAAAGAAAAAAAAAGATCAAAACCAAAACCAACCCAAAGAGTAGCATTAGTGATAAAATATTTCAACTTTCTAATGATGGTGAACATGTCTCACCTTTGCCTGGTGAGTCTTGGGGAGTAGGGTTCTAAGTTCTTTTGAAGTGACTCCAGTACTTTCAGAGAATCTGAGCTACATGTCTGGAAAAGATATTCTAGGCTTGAGTAAATTTCTAGCCCTCACCCTGGACAGAGCCCTGTATTACTAGTTTGGTCATTATTTTTATTATTAATTTTTAAGACAATGGGAAGACTTAATAACTCCCCTAAAATATCAGGAAGAGAAGTTTATATTGTGAACCCAGACAATGATGGCATGTAGTCCACATTCTCATCTTCTTAAAGATGGCTGTTTCTCAGGAAGGGCCAGGGCAGATAAACGTTCCTTCTTTATTTGGTTTGTTATTCCACACAAAATCCAATGGGAAGAGAGTAGTAACATTAGTCACCCTGGTGATCATCAGTACAATCAGTTTTCCCTTTAATTTCTTTCAGAGAACTATTTGGTGACTTTTATATGCTGCCTACTGTAGCACAGACCTAAGTGCGATCATTTAGTAATAGTTTAATCCTCATACTTGCCAAGAGACATTTGAAGTATAGTGATTAATATACAGTCTCCTCATTGGAGTAATTTGTTCTATGGAGGAAACTGATATTAGGTTATCCATGAAGACAGTATAATCAGGGAACACTGATGCATAATACATAATACATGTGAACTGTTACCAGTTCCACAAGGAACTCAACTCTGCCTTGGTCTGGACCAGGAGTTTGCCAAGAAATGACAGGTGCATTGTTTCTGATATGTTGATTAAGAATTTCCCAGATGGAAAATCAGGGAAAGGGTCCCAGAGCAGGTGGTGTTGGCTTCTCAGTGGTCATTCTGTTTCTTCCTTGCTGTCCTCCCACTAGTGAAGGCTGCAAATACTGAATATTGTCACACAATTGGGACTGGTCCTGTGACATCATCTTAGACCAGGAAGTAGAAGTTCAAATCTTGGTTGAAGTGAAGGGTGCCTCTGGAAAGGATAAATGGAGATGGAAGGAATTGGCTCCATTCCTTCCTTCCTCCTTGAGAATAGGGTATGTGCACTTATGATCTGACATTGAGGCAGCCCCCCATAATCATGGGCTGACAGGCCTGAGGGCAGATAGGACGAACTGCTGTGCACGGCTGCTGAAAATTGAGTAAGGTAAGCCTTATAGCCCTTTTGTGAAAAATGACATGCGTTCATTTTAAATGTCCTGTTGATCAGAGATTCAGCTACTGACAGCCAAACGTGGCTCGAGTGATTCCATGTGAAGACCAGCTTGTTAGGTCACTGCGTTTGCCAGGTAAGCTGTACCACTGCCTGGGCACACAGATGGAGGCCACGTCTTAGATGTACCCCGTCTTACACTTTGTTAGAGAGGCTTTGCTTCTGTACTCTGCGAAGTAATTTTGTGTCAGATTTGTGGATGTCTCAATTCTCTGCGAGAGAACATTTCCTTTCCTGAAGCTCAAATCGTCTAACATGTCAAGATATTTCTGGGACAAACAGACTTTGCAGTTTCTCAAGTAGAAAGGGCTGGGAAAGTTGTCAGCCTGCATTGTGTCACTTTGAAGGGCGAACAACTCTAAGGTTTAGAAATGAGTTGGGCCTTTCGGTGACTTTCTGCAGCCCTCTGGTCTTTTCTCTGTTAGCCATGATGCTACCGAGGTGCCAACGGGTAGTGTGTGAGGCCTGATTTGTGCTGTTCTGCACTGCTGTTGTTGCAGATGTGGTTAGACCACAGGTGTAAGGTTAAGATTTGATAAGCCAACCCAACCATCCATCCTGCTAGAGAGGAAAGTAAACAAAAAAATATATGTTTCTGAAATATAGTAAACATTTATTATACTCAAGGTATTCTTCGAAGATCTCTAGAGCTGTTAAACTTGGTACAAGCCAGCATAAGCCCTGTTTCGTGGATGTGCACACTAGAGCACAGAGACAGGAGAGATATGTCCCATTCATACGGTTTTGTCAGCAGTGGGCCTGGTCCAAATGCATACAGTCTGATCGAAGAGGTCGTGTTCTTAACCTCTGCATTCTTGTGCCTCTCACCATGGATTTATATTTAAGAGAAAAGGCCATATAAAGTTTGCATTTAAGACATGGTCCATGATTTGATTTTCTGAAAGGATGTGGGGTGACCTGTTCTTGAACTCCCCAGGCCTTATAGTTTGTTATGACATTATTATTAACTGTCTTAACAATTGAGCCCTCTTTCTTAAGCTGTACAGTGGCACAGCTGTGTAGGAAGATCAATTAGAGTTTAACAAAGAGATGCTAATTGTTTATGGATGCACCAGGAAGAAAAGATTTCAGATGTTATTGTTACGGTTACTGAAGGCAATATGAAAGTAGTGGCGGATATTTATGATAATTTTATCTGGTATCCCTCTCCTAAATGTTCTGCCAGCTATAATTGACAGGAGTTTCTCTATACAGTCTTGTTTTGCTATAATCTTCGGATATGCTCTGCTGTACACACAGGATGATCATCTTTTTATAGCTCACAGAGACCAATGGAAGTTTAGCTGTCCTTAAGGGAGATGGGAAAATATTGTATCAGGCCTTATTTTTTCATTTTATTTATTGATTTTTTTTCATTTATTTTACATCCCATCCACACCTTCCCCTCCTTCCTCTCTTCCCGTTCCCTCCCCCACCTCCAGTCTACCCCCTCCTACCTGCTCCTCTTCGTTTAGAAAAGGACAAGCTTCCCATGGGAGTCAACAAAGCATGTCATATCACATTGAAGCAGGATATAGCTTCTTCCCCTACATCAATGCTGAGCGAGGCATCCCTGTATGGGGAAATAAGTTCCAAAAAGTCAGCTCATGAGCCAGGAACAGGTCCTTATCCCACTGACAGGGTCCCACAGATAGACCAAGTTACATAACTGTCGTGTCCGCCTCGACCAGCAAGGATGACGCAACACAGGAGCTCTTCTTGCAAGCAGTTTATTTCAGGACTCTTGAACAATGGCTTCTCTCTCTCCGGGCAAGCCTCTCCCAGCCCTTAAGTAGGCCTG
>LOEQ01002701.1:184733-194927 GCA_001685075.1 Bramus lutescens
GTCAACAAGACAAAATGGCAGCCTACAGAATGGGAAAAGATCTTCACCAACCCATATTGGACAGAGGGCTGATCTCCAAAATATACAAAGAGCTCAAGAAATTGGTCATCAAAAGAACAATTAATCCAATAAAAAAATGGGATACAGACCTAAACAGAAAACTCTTAACAGAGGAATCTAAGATGGCTGAAAGACACTTAAGGAATTGTTCAACATCCTTAGTCATCAGAGATATGCAAATCAAAATAACTCGGAGATTCCATCTTACACCTGTAAGAATGGCCAAGACCAAAAACACTGATGACAACTTATACTGGAGAGGTTGTGGGGTAAAGGGAAGATTCCTGCCTTGCTGGTGGGAGTGCAAACTGGTACAGCCCTTTCAATGTCAGTAAGGCAATTTTTTGGAAAATTAGGAAACACCCTTCCTCCAGACCTAGCAATACCACTTTTGAGTATATACCCTAAGTATTTTCAATCATATCACTATGTGGTATGCTCAACTATGTTCCTAGCAGCATTGTTTGTCATAACCAGAACCTGGAAACAATCTAAATGCCCCTCAACTGAAGAATGGATAACAAAAGTGTGGTACATTTACACAATGGAGTACTACACAGCAGAAAAAAATGACATTGAAATCTTTAGGCAAATGGATGGATCTAGAAGACATCATATCGAGTGAGGTAACCCAGACCTAGAAAGACAAATATCATATTTACTCACTCATAAATGGCTTTTAGACATAAAGCAAAGGAAAACTGTCTTACAGTACACAACCCCAGAGAACCTAGACAACAAAGAGGATCCTAAGAGAGACATACATGGATCTAATCTACATGGGAAGTAGAAAAAGACAAGATTTCCTTAGTAAATTGGGAGTGAGGGGACCGTGGGAGAAGGGAAGGGGATAGGAAGGGAAGGGAGTGGAGAAAAATATATGGCTTAATAAAAATAATAAAAAATTTAAAAATAAATACATATTAAAAAAGAACTTGGACATGGGGAGAGAACTAGAAATATGCCTAGTGTTGTAGGCACAGTTATGTTTATGATACTGGAAGCTAAGCAGTATAACAACTGTGTTTAGGTGTTAAAATGTTGAACACTGAAAAACTATTCCATGGTGTTTGGCTGGTGATTTTTATTCACTGAGATCTGTTTTTAACAGCAGTCATGTGTCCACCATTAGTGATGTCTTAGCTCTGGTTCCAAAGTTGAAGAGAAGACGCTATTCAACCTCTACTGCCATCTAGTGAAAAGTACTTTAAATTACAGCAAGTACTAGGGGCCTTGTGTTCTTGGCTCTGCCATTTTGGTTCCGTTCTAATAGGTGTTGCTTAAAACACTAAAGTGTTTCTATTAGAAGCATTTGGGGTTACTATAGCAGACTGCGGCTGCTCAGTAGACATGTAAGATGTATCTGTCACTTATTCCCCTTTGTGTGTGTTGTGATATCTGTTAGTGGTAATCAGCTCTACTTTTTCCTCAAAACACTTGAATATGAACTATAAATGGTTTTATAAACTTTTACTTTCAGTGAAACAGAAGTCAAATAATTTATATGAATAATTATTTAATTAAGAATTATTTTAAAGGAAAAATATAAATCTTAAGACTTCAAAAATTTGGAAGGGTACTTACTAAAATTATAATAAAATTTAAATATGCATTAATATGAAAATTATAATATCAATTATAATAAACTTAGGAAAGATTTCATGAAATCCACTATGTTCTTGTAGTCGCAATATAAAATCTTAAAACTTCTGATGTATACCAATGATAAGTTGATATCAAACTATTTCTGATCTGTAAATTAATTTTGTCTTTGACTTACATAGGTGACTTGTGAAAATATTTGTACATTTGATTATATAGTTATCATATTTAATATAAAGTATACCTAGTGAATTCACAATTGTATTTCATCACTCTTTTCTAATTGTTCATTAAGCTATTTAGCTGTAAAGCTAAGTTATGAATGATAAAATGAAATCAATATTTTCCACAAATCTGTTAAGCTTGCTGGAAGTGCTTTAGTGATGGCTTCTGTCAAAGTCTAATTAAATTAATTAATATTAGAAAAGGTTTTAACAAACAGAAACACAAGGGTAAGAAATCTTGAAAATTGTTATTTACATAATGGTTAATGCAAAGGATGGTTTCTTCTGCGTTTAAACTGAACTCAACCGGACACCTTGGTTTGGTTGACCGCTGTACTTCTGCAATCTAGAAAGAGCTTTGGCCCCATCTCGGTGCTCAGTAGATGCTGGTGAAATGAATGAATGAAGGAGGAATGTTCAAGCAACATTATGTTCAGGGTACTTGAACTCCGGGAATGATTTCTATGAACAGTTTGCAGTGTACTCCTCTAGGACTTCAAATGCCTCTATTTACTTGCATTTATTGGGATGAAGTCCTGTTCTGTGTGCTCTACAAAGCACTGACTTCTACCAATCGCTACAATCACATGCACACCAATCTCTCTTTCTTGCACCAACTACATAAACATCAACGATGCTTTGGTTATGTGCTTTTTATTCACAGAGAGCTATTTTTAGTGCTAACAAGGAGTTCAGCTGTGTGATATCCTGAATCTGGCAGGAAAATGGAAGAAATGTGAACCTTTCTTGTCTCTTCCAGTGTTGATTCTATTTTCTTTAAAAAAATCTTCAAACCAGTGTAGCAAATACCTGTGTATATGTGTGTACATTTGTGTATAAGTCTGTAAATGATATACTCACATATGTGTGTATTTATGAATATATATGCAGTTGACAACATATTTATGAAAGTAGAATTTACATTACAGTGGAAATAAAATAACATCACTAACTTCCCCCAAGAGTATATATACAATATATGTGCAGTATGTAATATGGAACCCCTTTCCTTCAACATTGCTGCCTCATGAGAAATTTATCTTAATTGAAATAGAAAATAAGCAGAATATCATTTAACCAGAAGACTGACATTTAAAATGTGACTGATCTATGCTAGGAAACAAAATGTCTGATAGCAAGATGCTTGACCTTTCTTTATAGGTGTTTATAAAATCAATATTTTTTGGTGGAAGGATAACTTTTAAATTTATATTGTGATGAAAGTTCCATTGTAAGAAATAATGTTTTAATTATTAAAGCTGAAAATTTCAAAAGAAAACAATGATTCATAGAAATTATCATTTCAAAGAAGTAGCAATAATTTTGCAAATCTAAACTTCTAAACATAAACTTTATTACAATGATAACATTTTCTTTTTCATTAAACAGATTACATAATTTAATGGGCAAAGGGTTTTGCCTTGTAATGAAGCAGAATAGACCTCAGTCCTACTTTTCAGTTTTAGTAAAAAAATCATTAAAAATTTAACATTTGTATTCCTATTCTCTCTTTTATATGTTACTAAATTATAAGAAAAAGCTACAGACAAGGTGAGTTATTTGGATTTATTTATTTTCTTGGTTTTGCAGTTTGGTGGAAAAACAGGGCGGCATTTGCATCTTTCATTGCATAATGAGAACAACACAAAGTGATTGCAGCTCATGTTAAAGACAGGGTGGCATGTTTTCAGTTTTAATGGGGATGCTGAGCAAAGTTCCAATCCTTCTTGACATTTCTTATAGCCAAATAAGTGTGGTCTAGGCTGGATTGTCTATTATGAAAATAAAAGAAGAGCAAGTCAATTATATTTCAATGGCTGAATAGCCAGGGGTCCTCATTAAAATGATCAGGAAGATTGCAGCCTTGCTCTCCTCGGTGTAGCCACTGATTAAGTTGTCTGAGAATGACATGGCCTTTTGGGGAGAAAGCCGGTCTATATACAGAGCCAAAAATTGTCGGCCCTTCTGCAAATGGAATGCTTGCTAACCTAAGGAAGAAAAAATTTCTCACACAGGACGCTGACATCTAGAACTATGTGTGTGAAACAGTTAAGGTGATTGTGTAAAGAAAAGATTTTGTCTGTGCTTTGCTGTAAGAAATGCCTGCCAATGCAGTATGATATGGGTGCGTCTCAGCACATCCAACCCCGTCAGTTCAAGCTAGTTCACACTGTATAGTCACAATCGAGCAAATTAAGTGTGTTGAAAGAATATATGGACTATGAAGTCTCTGTTGTTCTTTTCTTATTAAATATTCTAAATACCCATTTTAGGGGTTTGTGGGGAAGGTAGGAAATACTCTAACGAGAATTGTTATCAGGGTTCTTTCCCACCCATAGGCAGGAAATATGGCTTAATTTAGCTTTAAACAGGACAAGCCCATAGCTTAGAAGAATAGAGACATTGCTTGAGTTTCATATTGTTTAACAGGTGGGAAGGACAGTCTCAGATCCTGCCATCTTTCTGTATTCAGGATGCCAATGCAACAAAACACCTTCAGTAGGAACCCGGTATGTGCCAACATTTGAAGGCCTTGAGTGCTCATTCAGTTTGAATTTCTAATATTGTGTGTGTGTTTAAGTGGAATATTACAGCATTTACAACTGGACTTAAGTTCATGTAAAATGTGAAAGCCTTCTTAGTTCTTCAGTAACAAGACTGTAAACTGTCATTAAATTTTATATCATCTATTTTTTCACAGTCAATCGATTCTATTGTTTAACATTTGGAAAAAGAAGGATGTCAGCATTATAAACATAAACAGCGTTATGACATGTTAAAATTCATTGACTTCATTTGATGTGGTTCAAAGAAGTGAAAAATTCTGTTTAATAGTTACATTAGCCAAATAATTACCCCTAACGTTTTGTGTGTGTGTGTGTGTGTGTGTGTGTGTGATGCAGCTGAGACTATACTTTGTCACTCTTAACTTGATTGGTCAAATGGTACAATCATTTGTTAATTTTGATGTAGCAAAAAAAGAGAACTATAGCTGAATTTTGCTCTTATTTTGGCTTTAACAACATCAATTATGTGGGATAAGTGTTTACTATTTGATATAATATTGTGAATGTCATTGGTTATGTTGAGGTTGGGGAGGAATCACAGATTTCAAGTGAATTAAAAATTTTAGGATTTTTTTACTATTTAGCTGAAAATGGACACTAGGACCCTCTCATGCTACAGTATTGTAATTTTACTTCTGCATAACCGATCACTAACTTGACAGCACTGTTGAGTGGGTTTCAATATGATAGTATAACTGCTTGAAAGAAGTGGGCTTTTCAGAGCTCTCTCTCTCTCTCTGTCTCCCAAAATGCAGCTCTGTTTAAAGAAAGAACACAAAGATTTGTGCCTGGAGAAAAGAAATTCATTATATGCTTCCTATATACACCAGAGAATTTAACAGTGTCGAGGTTGATGATAATATTTTTCTTTTATCTAATTTTTGCCTTGAGGAAATAAAAATTAAATAATGTCTGTGTCCTTTTTGCACTGAAAGGTAATAAAATATCAAGAGAGGGTCTCATATCTCCATGGCTTCTGGTTTTTGGGTCTAAATGTTTCTTTTCAGTGAAAATTTTTGTATAGCATTAGGAGAATTGTTGCTGAAACACACCTCATAAAAGTTATGGCTTAGGAAAAATAAGGGTGGATACAGTCAAATATTTTCCAAAAGTTACCCAAAGTGTACTCTCTTTTGCTATTTTTTTTTAAAACAAGTCTTCCTGTAGCCCAGCCTTGTCCTTGCTCAGAATAATTCCTTGTTTTAGGCTCTAGAGTGCTAGGATTGTGGGCATGAGCCACCATACCTGCCTCTGCAATGTCTTATACACATACTCACAAGCTAAGAGCCTCTGCTGGGGAGTTGTTGGCATGTTCATGTTTCAAAACCAATTTTTGATCAAAGCATGAACTATACCGTTTTAAGCTGCACATGTATATGATGCCATTGCTGTGAGGTGACACAAAAGAAACCATGAAGCAAACCACTTTTAACATCGCCTGCGTCTTGAAGTGCGCAGAGTCTAGAGATATCCATGGGCTGAGGTCAGACCAGTGCCTGCTCACTGAGAAAGCCCAACCTTCACCTGGCAAACTGGAGGAAGAGCAGCAGCTAATGCTGGTGGGACATCGTGTTATAAGCCTGAATGTGCGTATGCTTAGAGAAGACAGTATTATGTCACACTAGCAATTATCACTGTCTTGTTTACTGCTCATTTAATCCCTTTCCATGCTGCTCTTAGGGATTCTAGGCACTCAAGAGTCAAAGGTTTAGAAAGATTGCTTCATGCTACACTTTATTTTCAGGAGTAAAAATGATCTTCAGGAGATAGTGACAGTGATATGCTCAGATAATTCTAAGAAACAGATAAGTTAAACAGGTTTCTGTATTGTGGGATATCTTAAAAATTTTAAATATTACAATACTCATATTTTCTAAATATATCTTCCTCCTTCCCTTTCTGCTATCTCTTTTCTTCTTCCTTCCCTTCCTTGTCCTCTTCCTCTCCCGCATCCACTTCCTCTTTCTGTTTCTTATTCTTTCCCTTCATTTCTCCCTTCAGAAAGCACTTAGTTTTTGGCATATAATCTGGGGGAAATGGCTGGAAACCACTCTGTTGTCTACACTTTCCTCTTTTTTTCCTCAATAAACAGAATAGATGGTAGGGGATTGTTCTAATACAGTGAAATATTCTCCATATTTGCACAGAGGCCCTCTTTCCTCACAGAAGACCTCTGGAGAATTGCTTGGACTAACTTTAAAAATCTTTTTAGCATCGTGAAACATCTATTCTTAAGTTTATCATTTTAGCCACTTCTAATTGAATAATTCGGTCGTGTTAAATGAACTTTAATTGTCATGAAATTAATCTGCAGAACATTTGTATCCTGTGGAAATAATATATACTCAAGTTGAATTTCTTGAGTAACATTGGAGGTAAAACTAGGAAAAATAAGTATTTGTAACAATCTAAAGTTTTAATTATCTATTTTTTGGTATCTTATTTTCATTTTAAACATAGCTTCATATTTGTTGCAATATGTTAAAAATTCAAAATTTGGGGTTAGTTTTATAATATAGGAGATTATATGCCAAATATTCTTGCTAGGAAATTAATGTATTATAAAAGTAGCCATAACTGTCTCCAGACAACCTAATGGCAACAATGAGTTCTCCATCCTGGGTAGCCTTAAAATAATTGGCCTTTTAGTTGATTTGACTAAATGACAGCTGAGCCACTAATAATTACTTATGGCATGTTTACTTTTGATTTTATATTGGAATAGTTTCCCAATGAATGAATGTATAACATATTTAAATAACCATATTTGACTGTATTTGAGTGTCTTGCTATTCATTTAAATAATTCTCTATGGAAATACGTTCACACTTCAATAACTATAGAAGAGATTCTTTAATTAAAATAAAAACAGCATGGCCAGAAGACCTTTTCATGGCTAAACAATTTTGACTTAAAATAGTATATTAATTTTATCAATTTACCAGGATATCTTTTCAACTTCATGACAAGCTTTCAGGTTTATTTAGGGACAGTTATAGTCTATAGTGTTATATCCTTAATAACATATGCTTTATGATATTCTCCTATGGACAGTGAATTCTAACCATTGTGACTCTTTTATTAACATGTAATAAGGTGTTTTAGTAGGAGTTCTTCCTCAATCAGTAGACCTAAGCTGAGCCTTTTGGTGGGCCTTTGCTGAGTCAAAATGCCTTGCAAAGTAATCTATGAACATACTATATTGGCTAACTCATAAATGAGGTAAGTTGATTTTTTTAAAGAAAAAATATTGGGATATTATTATTTTAGTGATTCTGTTTTTTATTTAATTTCATGAAAAATTACATTTGGGTATTTAATTATTCTTTAAAGTCATTAAGTTTTTATGGTAAGATCTGATGTTAAGAAAAAAGGATGTTTGGAAAAAAGTGATTAGTCTCAGGACAAATATTTTCTTTTTACTTGATTGAGGTTTAGTCACTGACAGAGTTAACTGATGGTAGGCAGAAAAGACAAGAGGTACACAATGCAGACACTGTAGAGGAGCCAAGTATAGAAGGTGTTTTTTTTGTGAGTTTAAACCCACAGTCAAGTTCTATATAATGGCCACCACGTTTATTTTGCTTGGGTCTCCCAATATGGGATGTTGTTTCTAGGCTTGTGTGTAGATTATAACAAAGTACACTATTTATAAAAGTTAGTAGGTTGTTGAGCAGTTATTGAGTCATCATTGCTTTAAGGCATTCTTTGCTAAGAGCATGACTGCATCTTTAGATTCCCATAATTAGTGTGTCTCTACCTGTGTGTGGACAAGTGTGTTAATGTGCACATTCATGCTTTAGTTGTTGCTAGGCTGTATCTTATAGAGACAAATTTTGAACGTTTTTATTAGAATGTCTTTATTCCAAATCTGCCTATGTTGATAAATATAGATAGAGAAACTATGACTTTTTTTTGTTTATTTACCTTTGGAATGGTTAGATGTGCAACAATATTCTCTAAATACATTTTGTGACCATGAAGATGAAAAGAAATTATAATCACCTGATCTCATAGTTGTTAGTCAGCAGTGATTTTGCCTCTCAAGAGGAATTTTGTTAAAGTCTGGAAGCCTCTTTAGTTGTCACGTCTGAGGAACAGCTATAAACATTGACTGGGTACATATCCAGAGTGCTGCTCACGACTTAAAATCTAGAGGACAGTCTTCAGAATACTTATTGGTCCCAAATATCAGTTTGGCTGAGATGGAAAAACCCTACTGATTTCTAGATCCTGAACTCTTAAGTAGCACACCTTTAGTGTGAAAATGTTTTTCAGTGTTTAGGAAAACCAGTGTCCCAACTATGGAAGTGCCAAGTGAGTTATCCTGTTTCTCATTTTAATACATAAAGAAGAAACTGCCATCCATTTGTTTGAATGAGTAATGAAATAATAAAAACTTAATTAAGTTTCCAGATAAATATTTCTTTTCAAGTAATATTAGAAGTCTAAAACCTTTTCCTAATTACGCAAGTATTTCTACATATTTCTAGAAACATCTACACAATTTACAGGAAATGCACAAGACCACTTACATTTAATTTTAATAAAAATTAGCATTGATTTTAATATTTTGTTTAATATTTGTTTTTTTTTAAATACTTGGCTTTCTCCAGCTCTACTCTCCTTTCAGAGGTATAAGACTTGTCACACAGGAGAGGAAAGAATATTTCAAATAATTGTTGAAAAATATTTCATAATTCAGATTATTAAATAAATAGCAACTCCATAGACAAGTATGTTTAATGATAACAGAATTTGATTGTACATGTTTTAAATATGGTTAAATTAAAAAAGTTTAGTTTAATTTCATATTTTATGCTAAAATATTTTCTATAAAATATAAGGTTATTTATATTTATGGTTTAGTTATTTTTTATACAAACAATTTTAAACTGATAAATTAAAAGCAAGTTACTAATAAAGCTACAAATTGTGTGTGGATTACACATATGATTACATTCACATATGATGTTACTAAATAATGTTTCAAATAAAAATTAAATTGTCAAGCTCTCAAATATCTCATAATTATGTTCACAGCGATACATTTAGTTTTGAATTCTATGTATTCAGTGTTTAAAAAGTATATGAAGACATATACTAAAACAATTCTTACAGGATACTTGAGAAATATAGACTAAAATAAGAGAGAACAGGTTTTAAATTACTTTTATGTATGTTCTTACATTTATTGATAACTTAAGCATTATTTAAAATAGCTTTAAGACATTACTTGTGCATCTGTTCATAAATTTTCTGTCTTATAAACCATGAAGTGAGTTTTTGAGTCATTGGTAAAAACGAGGAGCATCAGATTGTTACACAGACTGTCTGGTAATTAGTATTCAAACATGACTTAAAACTCGAATTTTCATTACCAGTGTTTGCTGTTAAACAACAGTTTCTAGGTTTCTTGGCTAATTTTTGCAGAAAAATAAATTCTCTCTGTCTTAAAATGGAATTAAATTATTTTCAAATGATACAAGACAAGAATCTGACTGTGTTTTGTGCAGTGTATGTTGAACCTAACTATGAACACTGTAATCTTTTCATGATTTTATACCTAGAACTTAATAAAAGCAGTAAAATTATTTAAGCTCTATTAGTGTACAATAATTTACAGTTAAAATTATCTAAATATGTAGCTTGTAGATGGTAACATCTGTGTCTTAAGAATTCTTAACATGATATAGGAGGGTCATCTGTCTATGTGTTACTTTTATTGGTTAATAAAGAAA
>LOEQ01002702.1:0-22447 GCA_001685075.1 Bramus lutescens
GTGGAGATGGAAATTTTTAATAATAATAATAAAATAAATTTAATAAAAAATTTGAAAAAGGGGCGGACCACAAACCACCGTCTGTCTCATTTATACCCGAAATAACCACATGCATATTGTATTGATTTAAACACTGCCTGGACCATTATTTATAGTCTCATGTTGGCTAACTCTCACATCTTAATTAACCCATTTCTATAAATGTGTATTGCCATTTGACTGTGGCTTACCAGCATGAGTCTAACCAGCGTCCGCCTCGAAGAGGAAAGCCATGGCATCTGCCACACTATCTTCTCCCTCCCAGAATTCTTTTCTGTCTACCTCGCCCATCTAAGGGCTGTCCTATCAAAAGGCCAAGGCAGTTTTTTTTTTATTCAACCAATGAAAGCAACACATAGAAAGAAGATCCTCCTACACCATCACACTACAAGGATTTTTGTTCAGTCATGTTCATAGCAGCATTATTTGTAATAACCGGAACCTGGAAATAACCTAGATGCTCCTCAACCAAAGAATGGATAAAGAAAATGTGGTCTATATACTCAATGGAGTACTATTCAGTGGTCCAAAAAAATAAATAAAAAACAATTAAGTCCTGAAATTTTCATACAAATAGATGGAACTAGAAAAAAGCATTCTGAGTCAGGTAAGCCTGACCCAGAAAGATAAACTCATAAAAACATACAGGTGGACTAGTGGAATCTAATTGAAGACCCCAATTTTGATTCACAGACCTATGAACACCTAATTTTTGACAAAGAAGCCACAATTATACAGTGGAATAAAGAAAGCATCTTCAGCACAAGGTGCTGGCATAACTGGATGTCAACATGTAAAAGAATTCAAATAGATCCATATTTATCCATGCAAAAAACTTAAGTCCAAATGGATCAAGGACCTCAACATAAATCCAGCCACACTGAATCTCATCAAAAAGAAAGTGGAAAGTAACCTTGAGTGTGAGGGCATAGGAGACCATTTTATAAATATAACACCAATAACACAGACACTAAGAGCAACAATTAATAAATGGACACTCCTGAAATTGGGAAGTTTCTGTAAGGCAAAGGACATAATCACTAAGACAAAATGGCCGTCCACTGAATGGGAAAAGATCTTCATTAACCCATATTGGACAGTGAACTCTTAACCACTGAGTCATCTCTCCAGGTCAAGAATATTTTACGATAAAATACGAATCACATTTGTCTCTTGTAGAAATTTTTCACCTGATACTTATTGTACTTGATGTGTTATAACAATTTTGCTCTTATCTACAATTTTCATAGAAAAAATGTCAACCTCTTTACTTTCCACCTACAGGTATCCTTGAGGCTATGCTGAACACATTGTAGACATTCTAATGCTTGATTTTTGTATTTTGTTTTATATTTTAAGCTAACCACTGTACATGTTTTAGTGTGAAAATTTAATCAGTTTTCATTTAGTAGAATTATTGATCAAAATTTATTAGTTAAATGCTTTTTGATTGTTTACATATCCCCCTTATACTTCTTTTTTATCTTTGTAATTACTTTATTTCCTGTAGCACTCTTTTGATTCATTGCTCTTTATAATCAGAGTATCATTCATTTTATAGCAAACATGAACTTCACTTGAAATATTCTAAAATATGGGACTTTTAATTGATAACAATCTAACTTTCTTGTATATAATATCTTTAGTCGTTTAGATTCCCCTTTATAAATTATATTTTACACATCATAACATTTTATATTAAAAGTTTCTGAAATAACTCATAACTATGTTGATTTTACTTTTTGATTATTTACTATCATGTTGGGGACATGTATGACTTCATAACTATTGTGTGCCACATGCAGAGTTTAAAATACGGAGTATAGTTATGTTAATAATTGTAGAGTATCCTGGGTTTGACTGTGTGCTTGGTAGTAAAAACCATGTTTCTGAATGCTTTTATGTAAGTAATTATTGCCCCTTTTATCTTTTTTTCAGAATTCCCTTAAGCATTGCTTGTGGGTGAATTTAGTAGTAATAAATCTTGCTTAACCTAGATGTCATTATCACTTAGATTATTTTATATCATGAGATTATATTTATAAATTCTCCTCTTTGAAACGTTTTATTTTCTTCATATTAGTCAAATGTGTGGAATACTTTCATCATACATGCTTGAAAACTAAAATGATCAAATTAAAACTCAAAAATATATTAACCACAATGATCAGTGCAGGCACTGAACACTTTGTACCTATATACCTCCAGAGCCATATATCATCTTGATCAAATTTAATTTGCCTCTGTTATTCTCTTCAGAAGAATATCTAGAAGAGGATTACTTCTTTGTGTTATATGTCTAATGTTAAGAATGAAAGAAAAGAGAATAAAGATGAATAATTGTTATTTTGCCTTATTTGTGTATTGAAGATCTAAAACTTTTCAAAACCAGAAAGCATGTGACATATTGTTGTTTCTATAAAACCTTTACATGATAAGTAAAACCAACTTCATGGCACCCCAAAAGTGCTAAGGATACTGGTCACCGAGAAAGTATCTCATAATCCTGCATGAAAAGTCATTAATGCATGGGAAAATAAATCAGTTCAATTATACCTTAAAATTATGTTTGTGATCATATGGCAAATGAGTTTTGATTGAAAATTTTTATCTATTTCTTAAGTGAATATTCAATGTTGCAATAAATTTCAATGCATAAAATCAACAAACTCTACTCATAAATAGAGGATTTGTGGAGTTAAACGTAAGACTCCTAACTACCATTTCAATCAATTTGTCAGTGGCCAAAATCAAGGCTTGAATCTTATGGTAATCCTGATCTTTGATTTAATATTTTCTCAGAACCATTATATTTTATTGTTTGCAATGTGTGATAGACACTGAAATTCAATGAATAAACCCAATCTCTCTCTTCTAAGGGAATTAGACATGAATAAACTATTATTAATGTAGCTAGTACAGTAATGAGTATTGGGAAATAGTGGGATAAAATGAGAGGGGTAGTTTAACTTCAATACAGTGTTGGAAAGACTTACTAAGGAGGATATATTTTATCAAAGTACAGAAGATAAAGACATGAACCATGGAGACCTTCAAGGATGGTACTAAGGAGGACATAGAAGTTCAAGAGCCCTGTGGCACAACCCTGACTTTTGGGAAGAGTCTTTTGGAAGCCAGTGTGTTACAAAGAGATAAAGGATAGTATGTGAGAACCTCAGGCCTTGCATGACTTTGGTTAGGAATGACAGTGTAAAAATGACTAAATAACCCAATCCACAAATCTGTAAATTTCATTTCATGTCACAGTAACTCATTGGAGGGATTTACTTTTCAGTATGAACTCAAAACAAGGAAAAAATCCTGGAAGTTCAGCTTATTTCTTGAGCAGTGAAGAAGAGTGTAGAGTTGTATTTTGTCATCAGACTATCTATATTGCCAATACACATGAAGCAGATAAAAACAATGGCAGGAAAGTACTGTAGTTGAGTGCTAAACTATTCTAAAATGCCTAGATGTGATTTTCATCATGAAAAAAAAATCTCTCGAGAAGTTTAGGTGTGCAGAAGGCTGATAAGCACAGTGGAAGGCCGAATGTGGGGGCCAAATGCCTTATCAGCAGGCCTTATCTCAGAGCCAGATCTTCAGGAAAACCTACAGACCAAAGAATAAAACACTCCTTGACAGTAAAACTCAGAACAAGGAGCTTAGACCTACCAATCCTCTGAGCTCTGGGAATGTGCATTTCAGGACAAACGCCCATGTCCCATTGCTGCTGAAAGCAGAATTTGGCTTCAAAAGAAGCCCATGATAGTAATTTCAGATGCAATTATATTTTCAAATCTTTTGTAGGCTATTATGATTCAACATGCATACAAGTACTTGTACAAATACACATTAAAAATTGAAGTAATTTAATTTAAAATACACTATGAAATGTTATGTTCTTTTCAACATTGCCTGAGTGTCATACTCAGATCCTCATTACTTAGGACAATTGTTTATGATATTTAATAATTGAGTCTTTAAATGAATAAACACATTGTTGAGACTTAATTATTTTACTACAGAGTAGTATTTTCAGCTTTGATTATATGTTAGAGAAAATATTATCTACTTATAAGAACTCTAGAAATTTGACAATGCATCTTGTTAACATTGTTAACATTAGTTTGATTTCCTGTTTCAAGATGCAAGATTTTCTGGTTATATTTGCAGATAATTTCTGTTATCAATCTATTTGTATAACTTTGATTAATTTTAGTTGTGGCAGGTGGTACTATTGAAAGTAGACTGAATGAAATATACAAGTTATTTGCTTAGGAATAAAGATTAAGTAGAGATGTTTTTGCAAAACTACTTCATGAGTAATAGTCAATATATTTTCACATTAAAAAATAAACAATACATAATTCTAAACTTCAAAAAAACTTCATTTCCAATACAAAGAATAATTGTAAATCTTCCTATCAGTGAGACACTTCAGAAATTGAAAGTTAATGCACACACTAAAGGAAACTATTTGAAGATCACACAAAGGACAAATGGTATATCCAATATATAATTGTTACATTGCTATAAATTTATATATTGGACTTGAACAAACCTATAGCTAATATGAATAAAAATGGTTTCTCATTGCCAGGGTAAGATTTATAGTTAAGAAGAAGGTAGATAATAAAATTAGAAAAATAATAAATAGTTATATTTGGAGATATAAGAATTAATTTATATTTTCTTTCTATTGATGAAGTTTTTTGTCATATGGAAATATGCATGTAGATTTGTGAGTGGACTAGTAGACATATTATGATCTTTTTGTTTGCCAACCAAAGTACAAAGAATAGAAAAAATAAACACAACATTCAAATAGTGCTGATAAATACGAAAAAAATAAGCATGGTTTGAAGAATGGAGTGATTTGAGGATTTTGACAAGGTGCGCCAAATGGTACTGGAGCATTTTATAGCTTTAGAAACCATAAATATAAATATAAACCATAAATACATAGATTAGTAAATAAATCATTGAAAACAGACTTAATTAAACGTATAGATGCAAAAATAAACCAACAAATAAATCCTCATACTTATGGATAGATCTAAAAAATACAGTTATTATCTAAGAAGAGTTACTCTTAGTAAAATCAAGAAAAAAATTGAGAAAGTCAATTCAAATGTGTCTGCCTATAATCCTAAATATAAAATAAGTTGGCATGGTACCCCATTTCTATACTCTCAAACAAGGAAGGCTGGGGTAGGAAAATCATAAATTTGAAATTACCCTGATCTGCACAGAAAGATAATGCATCAAAAAGAGATAAAATTTCTAACTACTTTATTAACATCAATAAGTTACTGAATAAATGAGAGAGAAACAGACATACTTCAGAAGCAAGGATTTTAAAAGATTTGTAGAAAGCTTTCTGCTGTCAGTCAGGGACAGAAGCTGCTCCTCCAGTGCAAGCTGTGCATAGTATTTTATATTTAAAAAGTACAATGAAGAAAAGAGGTATTATTTCATTTCATTTATGGAGCTTGGAATCAAACTCAAGGCCTCCCACATGTTAGGTAAGCACTATACCTCAGAATTTCTTATACCTTGGAAAGAAAGAGTTTTGTTTTGTTTGTTTGTTTGTTTTAAAAAGTAAAGAAAAAGGAGAAATAGGAGGGGAAATAAAAAGAGGGGAGGGCAATACAAGGAAGAGGAGGGGAATCTTTATAGAGAAGTAAATGAGAAATTCTACCCAAGTCATAGGAACAAAGTGAGCATCACCTGTGGTAAGTTAAGCTTCTAATGTATTTTGTCAAAACTGTAAACTGAAAGTAGAATAATGCCACATGGACTTCCTCTCCCAATCACACAATTCTTCTCTAACCACGTAAAAATTATTTTTAAAAGTTTGACTAAAAAGATATTTTACAAACTGCCAAGATTTTAACAGTGAAATTCTCTTCTTTATTCATTCTTCTCTCATACAATATGTCCTGATGGCAGTCCACCAACCCCCCCACTCCTCCACTATTTTCCTTCAGGAAAAGAAGGCCTTCCAGAAATATAGAACATAGCATAATAAGGTACAATAAGACTAGGCACAAACCCTAGAATCAATGCTTGGTGAAACAACCCAGTAAAAGAAAAAGGGTCTCAAGAAAATTTTACAATCAAAAAGAGTCTAAGAACAACTCTTCCTGACATTCTGTGGTACTTTGACTGATATCTGGGAGGAACAGGAGATGATAGGACCTAAGGAAATATGAAAACAATGTACAGCTTGATTAATGAAGTATCAATAGTGGTTCACTAATTAGTAACAAATGTACCATACTAATGCAAGATGTTAATTATAGGAGTAACTAGGTGCTATGTATCTGGGACCTGTATAGAATTTAATTTCTTTCTGTGAGTCTAAAGTTAATGTTATTTTTTCATTTTTTGTTCTTATTTTTAGGTGATTTCACTTTTATTTGGGGGTTCCTTATTTGTCTGTCTGAAATTATAATTTAATTACATTTATCCCCTTCCTTTCCCCTCTAGACCCTCCCATATTCCCTTTCCACTCTCCTTCAAACCCATGGCATCTTTCATTATTAGTTATTTCATGCATATATTTATTTTGTATATAAGTATTTATTTCTAAATATAACATGTTGAGTCCATACATTGTTACTTGTGTGTAGCTGACCATTTGGCACTGAACAACCAATTGATGTGGCTATTCTCTTCAGAGGACTAACGTTAGCTTTATTCAGTTGCCTGTAGTTCTTTGTGTAGAGTTGAACCTTCATGTACTTTGCCTCAACTATTTTAGCTTGCTGATTGGTTTCAACCTAGTTCAGGTCATGATTGAGTAGTCATATTGGTTAGGTTTATGAGTGTAACTTCTGATATTACTAGGAAACACAATATCACAACATACTCCATGATCGTCTGGCTCTTGCACTTTTCCTACCCTTCTACAAGATTTCCTGAGGCTTAAGTGAGGTAGTGTTTCGTAGATGTATCCATGGCATGTAGTTAATGTCTATGGTAATAGAAGTTAAGTCTACATGTAACTTAGTACCAAGTAGATGACAACAAATATCATCGAGTTCAATTTCAATGAAAGCTTGGGAATATTGTAAATAAAATGACAAAAAATTAACTTTATGTTAGAAGATGAAGAAATTGAACCAAGTAGGCATAATTCTTTAAAAAATATTTTGTAGACTATCTGATTTAAAGCATGGGGCCTGCATGGTTCTGCACCAGGTCCTCTGAGTATAGGTTTTGGCCGTTAGATTGGTATTTTGTGAGACACAATGGGAATTGGTATAGCTCTGACATTTTTGCTTGCTCTTGAGACTCTTTTTTCTCCTATTGGATTGCCTTAACCAGTATCAATATGAGGACTTTCACCTTGTAATATTGCATATATTTTGTCCTGTTTAGCTGTTGTCTCTTGAAAGCGATATGGAGGGAAGTGCACCTGGGGAAAGGTGAGGAGGGCAGAGCTGGAAGGAATGGAGAGAGGGACTGTTGGGATGCATAGCAGGAGAGAAGAATCTATTTTCAATAAAATAAATAAATGAATAGAAAATTGATAATTCAATTGTTCACATGTGTGAAAAAAATCATTTTTAGTACCATACTGTAGAGATTCTTATCACTTAAAATGTATATGCTCATAAATCCCATAATTAAAGTTGAAGAAAATATAACTGAAACATATACATTAAATTCTCAAATAACAAAAAATAAAATATCTCAAACATTCTAGATTAGTGTACCAATGGAAATCCAGAAAGAAATTATGAGAATGAAGGCAGGAATATAGGGCTACTAAGCAAGTTCACCATTCCCTGCTTACCTCTTAGAGAACACATCTTAAGACAGAATGACAAATAACTGCTGCAGATAGCTGAGAAATATTCTGAGAAACCTGGAAGAAAAAAATAAACAAAAAGCTAGATATTACAGCAATCATAGTCCAAACGGAAAACCACCTCTGACATAATAGGTTTAGAAATAGTGGTATTCCTAATTAATTTGAGAATCACCCAAATCAGGTCCACTGATGTGTCTCAAAGCTATTTTCTTTTATACTTCAGAAAGTGTGCTACGTTTCAGTAACTCACCATTTTTAGTAATATCTACTTCCTGTTGAAAAATACTTTTTCTAGATTTAACATGATTAAAATGTATATGCAAAATATTTTTGTCCTAAGGAAAGTAATATGGGCCAAAGCTGATGATGTAAGTTTCATGTTTATGTAAGAATTAATTGTCTTGAAATCTGGACATCTTGGAAACTGAGGATTTTCATTTTAAAAGTACATAAAGCCAAGTTTTAATTCTCTATGTTGAAAAGACAAACATTTCCTGTCATTGATGTTTGGATGTAATATCTCAAGGGCAAATTATTATTAACAGCATTTACATTTTCATATTTGCATAAATAAGAACCATTATATATAATAAAAGGAATACAAAAAGTGTTTTCTAGTCCTTTTCTTCTAAACTTTAGGTTTCTTCAGTTTCCTCAGGATTCTGTCACAAATCTGCCAGGTTTTCACACTGTAGACAATAGGGTTCATGAGAGGGGGAACTAGAAGGTACACATTGGCCATGAGCACATGGACAGTTGGGGAAGCATTCTGCCCATAGCGACGGATCATAGATAGCCCAATCATTGGTGTATAGAAAGTGAGTACAGCACAGATGTGGGAAATGCAAGTGTTGAGGGCTTTTATCCTCTCTGCTTTGGATAACACTCAACACGGTGCCCAGGATGAGGATATAGGACAGGAGGAGAAGCAAAGAATCTAGTCCCATGGAGAAGACGACCACCATGAGGCCATAGATACTGATGACCCAGCGGCTGGATACAGTTGTCCTTATGAGGTCCTGATGCAGGCAGAAGGGGTAGGAGAGTATATTAATAACCCGATATTGAAGCCTCTTCAAGAGGAAAGAGGCTGGAAAGACCAAGGCTAAGGCTCTTCCAGCAATTGCGAAGCTGATTCCAACAATGACACTATTGGTTAGAATAGCTGCATAGCGCAGAGGTTCTCGTATTGCTACAAAGCGGTCAAAGGCCATGGTCAAGAGCACAGCTGACTCAATAATTGAGAAAACATGAACGAAGTACATCTGGACCAGACAAGCATTGAAAGGGATCTCCCGGGCTTGGAACCAAAACACACTGAACATTGTAGGTAAGGTGGTAGTAGAGAGGCCCAGGTCAGTGAGTGCTAGCATAGATAAAAAGTAGTACAACGGCTGATGGAGGGAAGACTCAGTTCTGATAATGAACAGGATGGTAATGTTCCCTGCATTAGAAGTGGCATAAACCAAGAATATAGGAATGGAAATCAAGCCATATCTAGTTTCAAGGCCTGGGAAACCAGTCAGAAGGAATCCAGGGTACAGAGTAGAATCATTGATGACAGACGTTGTGCCGATAGAGGCTCCTCAATCTTCAATGGAAGTTAAGAACACAAAAAATTAGAGTTACTCCCAACTCTGTAATAATGAACAAAGCTCATTATATTTAATTACCACTTGTATTTGTTAATCAATTCATTAATTCTTTTATTTCAATGCATATTTAGTAAGAACATAATAAAGAAAATCTGGAAATGTTAAAATAGAAAGTGTCTATAATGAATGTCTTACTTACAGAATTTAGACTAGGGGCTAAATAAAATGTTAGCTTACCTTTCCTAACATAATTTAAAAGCACAAGGTGATTTCTAAACAAAGAGGATGTTAAGCTTAATCGAGGAAGTCACAGAAAATTTATTGAAGGTGATTCTTGAATTCGATCCCAAATGATAGACAGGTTACATGGAATCAAAGGGCTGTTAAAACCATGCATGTTAATAAGGAACTGCTGGAGCATAAATCTCCTTATGCCCAGGAAGTACCTTCCTAGGTTACTAGGAATTCCAGACACTATGGATGTATACACTATTACATGTATTGTTTTTTTCTTACACATATACACCTATTGTTAAGTGTAATTCAAAATTAAGCATAATAGATTAATAATGTATAATAATTAAATAGAACACTTTAAAAACTTGCTATGGTAAATGTTTAACATCAACTGATTTTTTTAAATTTCCCATTTAATAATTTTAGGTGAAGGTTGACATAGACTAAAAAAAATGGCAGAAATCAGAACTGTGGATAAGGGGAGAATATTGTGTTAAAAGTGCTATAGGACCAGAGTGATCCTTTCTATGGGTGCTGTAGCTAAATTCAAACAAAAATGAGTAAGAAATAAAAACTACAATTTATGAGGTTACTCTTACTGATTCTTATAGAATTCTTTACAGAAGCAATCAGTTTGATTTATACTGGTATCAAAGTAGAATCAGTGTTAAAATAATCTAAATGTTGTCAGGAAAAATGAAGAAACTTTTAGTAAGTTATTGTTATAATAAAATAGAGGGTGAAAATAACTTCTACTTGTGAGTATTATGAAGGATATACAGTTGTAAAGTTACAGAGAAAATGAAGATGGATAATAGAGATCATGATGTTTAGAAATATAGAATATCTCACTTATTTTATTGAATGTTACCATATAAAAGGCCTACATAGAAACTTGGGTAAATAAGCGAACAAGATAAATCAAGTTAAGTTCTGACAAGCATGCTATGTATGTGTTGAGAGGAATGGGTATACTGTACCAAATGAGGGTTTTGTAATGACTTGCAAATAAAGGGTGGAAAAAACACTTCACAAACGAACAGTAAGAGAAAGCAACATAGAAAGACAATGTCCAGTTTCAAGAAGAGTTGAGAGATGCCTGAGCACCAAGCTGTTATCCACAAACTGGATGTTCCAGGCACCAAACATGGCCAAGCTTTTATTTGCTTAGAGTATTCTTTGTTAAAATTCTGCATCAAAACTCCCATGCCCTGTTCACTAAGCCATCCTCCTCCATTACAACACTCATGTTGAAATTTTCTCTGACTAGTTTATTTGTAAAATAACTAATTAGATAATGCTCTACAGGCAACAGGAGTTCTTCCATGGTTATTGTAATATCCTTTGTTTTAAGATTGAAAAATAAAGAAAATAGAATAATTTGTATCTACATTATATTTTACACTGTGATTTATATGCTATAATAAAAATTAAATATTGGGAGCTAGTGCTTTTTATAGATTTACCCCCACTTCCCTTGGTCTGATGTCATAAATTTCTGGTCTTCTTCATCACTGAGTGATAAGAAGAATCCCTTTGACGCCCCAGATTAATTTCTTTCTTCCTTATACACACCCTCAACAGTTGCAGTTGTCTTCAGTCTCTTCCTCGGGGAGGCATGTCAAGGTTCATCTCTTGGGCGACTCTCTTACTCCTTAGAAATTTTTCTGATTTAGAGGATTCAGTCTTGCCTCACTATTGGTTATAGACATGAGCACCTGCTTTCACTGGCTACTCTTCTAAAGTCAGGGACAGTCATATGGCAAGTGTAATCTACTGCTTCATACATTTTAGGGAGATGACTAAACATCATTGAACATAAAAATAAAGTAGTAACTACACCACTTTATTAACATTTAAGATGTTTGACCAAAATACGTGAAATGCCCCACAGTGCATATGGTACTTGGATATCTTGATCTCAAGTGAAGAAAAATATTGATCATGGCAGATGAAACGTTATTAAATGCAGCAACCATAGATTTTGACTCAAAGACACTGTGACCAGTAGCTGTAGGCAGGGTCAAGTAGGATGAAGTGCTCATGATTTATGGATATAGAAGGCATGAGGTCAAAGAGGTTACTCACAGCAGCATCAGTACCACCTACTTCACACATTTTGACACTTTTATCTTTGAACAACAGTAGTGTCATTACTGAATTCCAAGCTTAGAAGATACATTCCCTCATCCCGAGGTTGTGCTGAGTAGTTTTCGAGGATAACAGTCTAGCAGGATGGGAGAGCAGCTATTTTATCACTCTCACCTGCTCCAGAGCTCTGATTTCACAAATCTAGGACCCGCAGAAACTCTCAACTTCCTTTCCATCTGCTGAAATCTGTATCAATTTTGTGCCCACCGTTCTTACCTCAAAGTCTTTGCCCAGGTACACCTGAGTTCTTAAGTGCAGACAGGCATTCACCCTCAGAATGTCTGAGTTTCTAGTCTGTCAATCTGAGAAATCTCTGTAGGTATCACAAGCTACTAATGATTGGAATAAGGAGAGAATAAGACACACAGTGTGTCCTACAGCATACAGATCTTTATGGAAACGTAGGTGCCTCGAGGCAAGGTTCAGTGTCTTCTGTGACTCTAGAGCAGGGTAATTCAGGCCTTGGACATTTTCGGCATTATCCAGTCAGTTGCTTATGTGTTTAAGAACGCTGACCTTCTCATCCCTGTTGACTACTACATTTCCTCTAGCACATTGTTTTTCTCAATTAAAGCTCTTGGGAAAATAATTGATGCCAAAACTATTTATCCTCAAGAGCAGATGGTGGGAATGCCAACCTTAGACTGAGAAACAATTCAGAAGTGCCTGACACATTATTTGATGGAAAAAAAACAATGGGCTTTATTATAACCTTCTTGAAACTCTATTTAATAGTATTATGGAAAGAGTCTCAGTCCTAAATACTATGCTTGATTCATTATTTCAAATAATCAATTAAGGCATATAAATGAGAGATTATTTTTCAATGACTTCTGTGAAACAATCATAACCTCATATCGGAAGTCAGAAAAGCATAACACACAAAATTAACCATGTAAGACCTTTAGGCCCCATGATTTTATTATAAAATTTAAATCAAATCATTATGAATATAATATGTTAATTTCACACACACATACTGCTTCTTTTGTATTTGATTTGGTCATCAAAACTGTTTATATCTTACTCAAAGGACTTACTACTACCTTAAAAGGAGAGGACAATTTTATAATATAAATTGAGAAAGATGTTTTACTAAATTCAGTATCAATGGTAGTACAAAATATATTGAAATTAAAGATAATTTTTATTTGTGTGATTTAATACAAAAAAGCTGTAATAACATCAATCTTTTCTATTATTATTATATTTTATATTATTACTTTAAAAATACCAATCCAAATTCCCACTCCCTCCCCTCCTCCCACTCCCTCCACACACCCTCCCCCAACCCCTCCAATCCTAAGAGAGGACAAGGCACCCTGCCCTGTGGAAAGTCCAAGACCCTCCCTACTACATCTAGGTTGAGCAAGGTAGAATCCAAAGAGAATGGGATCCCAAAAGGCCAGTACATGATGTATATAGTAAGGACAAATCCCAGTGCTACTGTCAGCGGCCCCTCAGTCTGCCCCAACTGTCAGCCACATTCAGAGGGCCTAGTTTGATCCTATGCTCATTCACTCTCAGTCCAGCTGGAGTTGGTGAGCTCCCATTAGCTCAGGCAAACTGTCTCAGTGGGTGAACCCCTCATGGTCTTGACTTCCTTGTTCATACTCTCACTCCCTCCACTCTTCAACTGGACCTTGAGAGCTCAGTCCAGTGCTCTGATATGGGTCTTTGCCTCTGTTTCCATCAGCATAACATCAATCTTATCTGAAAAATATAATAGTAAGACACTCTCCCCATAGCTAAAAAGATGATAATAATTTAACTATGCTGAGTTCTAAAATATACAGTGTTAATATGTCATATTATATTTCCAATATAAATAGATGAGAAAAGAAATTCAGAAACACAGAAATTCAAAGGAAAAGTAACTTTATTATTATCCATAGCCAATATTAATTAACTATTTATAAATTAAAAAATCTCAATGAAAAGTCTGGAAAACCAGTAAGTTAATTATCAGTATTAAGAATATACAAATTTTATGTCTAAATCCATTTTTTAGTGGTGATAAGAAAATGAAACTGAGCCACATTGTGTATTCTAGCTTCAAAAGTACAGAGGAAAGAGAAACTAATAAAGGATTAACTAACCATTTACACTTATAACTCTAAATTTTATTGACATAAATTTAAGACTATTTATAGAATCAAGAGATATGCTATGTTTATAGATTAGATGATATAATATTATAATCATAGTTAATCACCCCAAGCTCAAACTTTATAGAAAAAAATCTTACAGAAAATGTAACCAAAATACATTTGAAGTTGAAATAGCAAATAGCATTGAATGGTTACATGGGTACTATCTACAGCAATATTAATCAAACATATACAGAAAAAATACATTGGAGCATTACAATGAGACCAATATTAGACCAAAATACACAGGTATATTTACATCGCATGACACATCACAGATTCTAGATTAATGCTTAATTAAATAGTTGATTCTAGTGAACTATCTAGTTATTTAACCATGCCTTGATCTTATCTCACCTTGCATAATAGTAAATTCTACAAACTTTATAACTCAAATATGAAAAGTAAGTCATAAATTTTTCAAAATTCACATAGAAAAATATCAACGACTGCAGAACTAAGCATACAATCTACCTACTTATTTCCTATTTCAAGCATGCCCTCTACTGCTTGCACTACAAGAATACGTCTGAATCCAGTGAACAATTTTTCCTTTGCAAGTGTCATGAGGCAAAGCTTGGCCAATAGAGAATGCTGAAGAGACAGTATAAGAAATTCTTCTGGATTTCTGCTTGATTCTTGCTTCTGCTATACAGAGACCAGACACAGGTGTAGCTAACATTCAGAGACACTAATTCCTCAATTTCAACCTTAGACTCAGCTTGTCTTTAATCAGGTGGTCACTATCGTACTTGGTTTCTCAGCTGTATTTGCTCTGCACACTAGGACCCATTTCCAGCTTATTAGTAATAGTTGTGCCTTTCCCATCCATCCACACAATAAAAGGGATCAGTTTGTCATTCTCTGCTCTTTTCCTACCTGGTGCTTCCTTCATCATGGTCCTGAAGGCAGATCTGAGTTACAAAAAGTGGATCATCTAGTCTCCGCGTGACTGGGTCTTGTGTGTGTGTGTGTGTGTGTGTGTTTGTGTGTGTGCAGAGTGGGCAGACACTAAACATGTTTCAATGAAGTCTAAGCTGTAATTCATCCTTCTTTGGATAGTCAATCTCCTTTAGTGCTAATTGCTGTTTAGACTTGTCTTTACCCCCCCCCGACATTTAATGCCTGAAAGGTTAATAGTCAAGATACATAAAGTATTTGCTAACTCTACAATAATTACTGTATAGTGGTTGTCTCCAAATTGGACCCCAAATAGCATAACAGGAAGACTTCTCTTAAAGTGCACTAAATATAAAATATTATATCATTTAAAAATAATAATTTAGAACATATTATTACATTTATTTACTTATTTATTATTTTTGAGACAGACTGTTTGACTCACAATTCTCACCTCATTCTACCTTGCTTTCCCCTGCTGTGATGGGGTTACAGCGTGTGAGGCTATGCCCCGGATCTGAACTCAATTCCTTCTGCTCACACAGCAGGGACTTTCAAACACTAGTTTGCCTTTACCACTCATATTGTTGTCTACATATCCACAGGATTTAAATCAATAGCTACCACAGTACATATTTCATTTGTCCCCATAAATTTGACTTGGTTTACAAAATTAGAGTTAAAATTTATACTTGTGTTTATGAATTGGGGAAGACCAAGCACATAATGTTCTGTTAATGAGTAATTATGGTTGGTCCCATGCTCAAAATTTGTAAAATTCAACTGAGGGGAAAGTAAATATATGTGAAATAACCAAATATTGTCCCTTAAGGCTATCTTAGGGAAGATGAAAAAGGAATCAAGTATCCACAATAAAATATTTGAAAACACAACACTAAAGACCCATACAGACTTGTAAAAAGAATAAAAAGACTATTGTCAAATGGTATTGCTTTCTCAATTTTCTATCATTGTTAACTATTGCAAATGGCTATTTTTCATAAAGAAAGTTACTGTAATATTTTTATAATTAAAAAAGTTTATCGTTTTGCAAATGCTGAATTTCCACTGCATATGTTTTCTATTATTAAATCTCATAAAAATAATAATGATCCAGGTACAGAAAAGTCCACAGTAATCACCACCTTTTCTAAAATGGCTCAATGATTTCAAATTAATTGAGACTGCATATTTAGGAGGTAAACTAATTTAGCCAGATGTGATCCAAGAATTATAGCATATACTTTCTATGTACAAGCACTTTCCTAAAAAATCCCAGGGCCAAAATCAGAGGCTGCAGGTTACTTAAAACCTTCTTAATCTAAACTTGCGGAGAATTCCTAGATGAATCTGTTTTGTCCTTACGCTGTACACAACTGGGTTAAGCACTGGGGGAAGAAGCAAGTAGATGTCAGCCATGAGAATGTGGACTATGGGAGAGAGATGTTTTCCAAAGCGATGAACCATTGACACCCCAATAACTGGTACAAAGAAGATGAGCACCACACAGATATGGGAAACACAGGTGTTCAGCGCCTTTAGTCGCTCTTCGCGGGACGCAATACTCAGAACTGCATTCAGAATAAGAGCATAAGAAATAAGTATGAAGACTGAATCCACACCTAGTGTAGCAATAACCACACAAAGTCCATAAACGCTGTTGACCCTGGCACTGGAACAGGACAACCTTAGAACATCTTGGTGCAAGCAGAAGGCATGGGAGAGGGCAGTGATGCGGCAATAGTGATAGCGTCTTAGTAACACCGGTGTGGGCAGAACAACTCCCATGCTTCGTAACAAGCAGGCCATACCAATCTTGCCAATCGCACTGTTGGTAAGGATGGTAGAATAGTGTAAAGGAAGGCAGATGGCAACAAAACGGTCAAAGGCCATAGCCAGAAGCACTGAGGACTCCAGAAACGTGAATGTGTGGATGAAGAATAACTGAGCATAGCAAGCACTTGCATGGATCTCTCGAACATCCAACCACAGCACCTTAAGCATTGTGGGAAGTGTAGACATGGACATACCTAGGTCTGTCAGAGCCAAGATGGACAGGAAATAGTACATTGGCTGATGGAGTAAGGGCTCTACCCAGATGACAGAAAGAATGGTCACATTACCAATGAATGCTACCAAATATGCAAGGCAGAAAGGCACTGAGAGCCAAGAGTGGACATACTCCAGTCCAGGAAAGCCCTTCAGGATAAACATGGGCTCTGTAACATCACTGCTATTCCAGGCAAGCATGGTGAGCATCAAGAGGCTTAAAAGACAGATGTCTTTACATATTCTTCTTTTAGTGCTCAGTCAAATTTTCATCAGTATAAACAATGCCACCAGGAAGCATATTTCCTCTACATTCACCTTGGAAGAAAGAAGAAATGACATGTGGATATTATGTAATGAAATATTTGCTGAAATTACGAAACATCAATAGTGTGTGCCCCATAAATATAGTCACCTCTGAAAATAACTTGATAGATCTTCATTGATAATATTGGAAATGTGTATATATACATATATATTTCCATATCCTATATATATACATATACAAACACATATACTATGCACATATGTGAATATGTATATATGAGATACAGAAAAATACAGAAAGAAAATTTTACTCTATATTGTAAAAATGGAAATAAAGTAAATTCATAGTAAAAGCATAAAGATTTTCATAACTTCCTCAGAAATGTTCTTGAGTAAATCAGTGATTGCTGTTAGTCTACAACCAAGAGAGACAACTGAAGTGACCCCATGACTTCAGCACAGTTATCCTCAAATTGATCTTTATTTTACACCATATCATAAACCTGTAAGTCCTTCTAATGGTGGCCTTCTGGCTCTTTCACAAAATATAAAAGTAATGTATTTAACACCATTGCTTCTTATGCCTTAAAAGAGTAAAAGAGACCATATCACTTTTTTGTGAGAGAGAGGAGAAGAGATGGGATGAGAGAGAGAGAGAGAGAGAGAGAGAGAGAAGACAGAGTCTGTAAAGATAAAACCTAGAAGGCTGCATGTGCTAAGAAAACAGCCGACCATGAGCTACATTGTCCAGCATTTAGGATTTCTTGACTCACTATCTTGTCTTGTAACAGGAGAGTTAATACAAATATTAAGTGGTGCATTTGTACCTGCGATGAACACACCGGAACCCCAGCAGCTCAGCTTTCACATCATTTCTCCTGCTAGATCCTGCCTCTGCCTCTGCTAAATCAGCCTTGACCCAATGGGAAACTGTTCCAAATGAAGCCTTAACATTGGAATATCGACTGTTCATCAGTGCTGCTTTATTATCCTAGTTATATTTCATAAGTTTACCTCATTGTATTTCATTAAAGGTACATATTTATTTTTATTTTCTCCTCTAAAGTCTATCATGTAACAACAAAGGGTTTAGGTCATATAACCTGTACCTCCCAGGAAAATTTAAGCTACAATTTAGCGAGTCTCTCACATGGAAATTTCCCTAGTTTCTCCAAAATCAAGTTTTCCCTCATTATCGGTGTTAGAATCAGCCCAACTTCTCCAGTTCAACCCTTAGCAGTGAAATTGCACTTTCAACTGGCCCTGTGGGCCCAAATAAAGCAATCTGCTCATTTGCCCAGAAGAACAATTGCTGTCCTATAACTACAAAAGAAAAAATGTCTACTGAAATCTCTGACATCATCCTTTTCCTCCCTCATAAAGTTTTATTTTATTCCCTGTCTTACAATTGAACTCCTGAACACAATGCAGACATCAGGATCAACATATGTAGAACACAACAATATATATACAGACATGCACACACACATACACAGCCAGTGTTTTAGACACGTTGGGGAAATTTATCTCATTCCATGCAGTCTTTCAACCCTAATAAAAATCTTATTTTCTTTAATTTTCTAATGTTTCTGAAAATAAGGTGGATTATGGTTTTGTAATTGTTTTGCTCCTGCTCTAAGTCACAATTTTGATAATTTCAATATTTGAAAACTTTTAGCTTCAGAATGTCCATATACTGAACTGAGGAATATAGCAGACAGTAATATCCTTCTTTGTACTTTCAGTTTTTCTGGACCATGTATTTAAAGCATTAAGCACGTGAATATTTTCTGTATGTATACATAAATAAGTATGAGTCAAGAAAATTATCTTATAACCTTCCATAGGTATATAAGTGTGCATGGTAAGAGAATCTGAGATCTATTCTCCCATCAAGTTGTTACAAATATGTACATTATTTATTACAGTTCTTATGCTTTGGACTAGATTTCTATTCATAGGCAAGTTTAATACTTTGACTTGTTTCATTCCTATTAATATCCTTGGCTATGTGTATTGATAGTGTTCCACTCTGTGTGTATAGTTTGATTTATTATCCATCAATCTGTCATGCTCTTCATTGATGCCTTGATATCTCTATCACTGTCCTTTCTAGACTCATTTTATTCTATTTGGTCATTGATTTGGTTCTTTTGGGGTCTGGGTACAATTTAATTACATTGAGACTGAGAAATGATGGCAAACCCCTGGAATAAATGACCACTGCTAATGACAGAGTTAAAGGGGAAAGACTTCTTTCACACACTAACCTAATCTCATAAATTAAAGAATAGCAACTAAGGACAAGATGATTTTTGTAGTCTTCTAGTCATCAAAATGTAGTAATAAAAACAGCTTTCCAATGGCAAGTCTGTCTAAAATGGCTGAAAACATAGAGAGGTACATCATGATGTGTCCCCTGTTCCAAAACTGTCCACAAGTGAACAATACTGCTTAAATTACACACTCACTTGAAAATGACTAATATCTCTAGACGTATATCTTAATACATAAAACATCAAAAATCCATCCACCATTTATTTGCCATGAAAAATCAAAACTTACCTGAGGTTTATGAAGAAGACAACTGCGTCATCAGAATGCTACAGTAAGCCACTACTGGCTCATTTTCCAACAGCTAACAGTTGCATTTATTTCTTCCTAAAAACTTTCTGCTAGAGATAAAGTCATCTTCTCTTTCTGTTTCTACTTCTGTGCCTTCCTCTTAGTCTCTGCTCATTTAATCATCTCTGTTTTCTATTGCTAGTTCTATTTGGGTCTGCATCTAAATTTATGTCTTTTCAGCTTGTAATTCTGTTTTCCTTTCTTCTTTGCCTTTGCCTCCTCATTTTTACTTGCGTTTTTGTTTTAGCTCTTGATTTCTTTCGTCTTTAAGCATCTTCTGTGAAGAGTTAAGATTGCATTGGCTATAGATATTCTGATTCTAGGAGACTTGAGGTTTTAGTTATTCTTCTATCTCATAAATACTCCAAATCTCTCCTGAGGTATAACACTAGGGATTATTTTTAAAATCTGCTAGATTTCCAGAAGGGACATGATGCATGGAGAATTTGCCCATCCATTTGGTTACAGCATAGAACTGCAGTCCTTGAGTGCATCCCTACTGCCATCTATGGTCCCTAGTCCTTTCTTTGCATGCAATTGTTTTCTTTTCGATTTTTCAAATAAGCTTAAGAAAATGAGTTCCTTCTGTTTACTTTTTGACTTTTAAATTATATTTAAAATTTTTTAATTTAATTTAAATACAATTACATCATTTTCCTCCCCCAGCTCCTTCCTTCCTCCAACCCTTCCCATAGCCCCTTCTTTCACAATTTTTTTGCCTTTTTCTTTATTACTGATATATGTGTGTGTGTATATATATTTCAACACATATATAAACAAATAAATATATAAATACAATCTTTGTAGTACATTTAGTATCACATATATGTATATTTTTATATGTTTTTAAGGATGACCACTTGATATTGGATAAGAATTAGGATTCTCATCCTTGAGGAAGACTATTTCTCCCTAACTCAGAAGTCATCAATTACCTATCATTCTTCATCTCTTATGAGATCTCCTCCATCCACGCCGGCATGTCAACTGGTGTTGGTCACTATTCAGGTCTTTTTCAAGCTTATTCTTCACATTATATCTAGAAGATAGAATCTTATAAAAGAGTTTTTGGTCCTTAAGCTGTGATAAAGAACAAAGATACACACAATAAAACAGACTCAGTGAGTGATGTTTATAAATACTGAACATACACATGTATGTGTGTGTGTGTGTGTGTGCATGTCTATTTTTGTAACAAATATAATCAAAGAAAAGGCTATAAACCTGAGAGTGGTAAGGGCATGGGAGAGGTTTAAGATTGGGTGTTTCAGAAGGCCTGGAGGAAAGAAGGAGCTAATTCTTCTTTTAAAAAAAATTTATTTATTTAATTATTTATTATGTATACAATATTCTGCCTGTGTGTATGCCTGCAGGCCAGAAGAGGGCACCAGACCTCATTACAGATGGTTGTGAGCAAACATGTGGTTGCTGGGAATTGAACTCAGGACCTTTGGAAGAGCAAGCAATGCTCTTAACCACTGAGCCATCTCTCCAGCCCAAGAGAGCTAATTTCAATTAAAAACCTGAAAAAATTTAAAAAGAACCAAGGTAGTGAAACCCAGTGCTAAGCCTCCTTGCTGACTGCATGTTAAGGGGACAAAGTCTCAACTTCATCATACAGTCTTTATTTCAGGTACCTCTCAGTACATTCTTGGTTTTCTTATATCCTTATCCTAATTCTTTATACCTTTATAAATCCCAGAAATATCTTATGATTCATATATAGATTTGAAGTGTATAATTTTATTAAGAATATATGTAAATATGAAGAAATATCATATTTAGATCAGCTATTCCAATACAAGAACAGGTGCTTCTATGTATTGACTTATTCAGCTTTTCTCAGTAATTTTATATTTTTGAATATATAAACTACATGTCCTATATTAGATTCATTTTTACATATTTGACATTTTTAATAATATAAATAACCTTATAAATTATACTTTTCCAATATGTAAGTACAAAAATAATGGCAGTACATAGTAGTACTTTTATTCTGAAAGAAACCCTGTATTTAAGTTTATTTTTTATTTTATTTTAGAGATTATAGAATTAAAACATTTCTCCCTCCCCTTCTTTCCTTCAAACCTTCTTTCCTTCAAATGAAGAGAAGGCAATATGTTTCTCCATGATTTCCTTCAACTTATATCCTTTTATTTCAAGGTTATTGCATGCATATATGCATAAATATGTATTATGTATATCTACATTTATTCTTAAATATAGCCAAATGAGACATATAAAATTATTTGTGTGTATGTTTTCAGGTCAATCATTTGGCACTGCAGAATCAATTGGTGTGCTCTTCCATTAAGTGACTGAGAGACCCTTTAGGCTAAAGCTTCTACTTAAATATCCAAAAGTAATGTAAGTTTCTTTTTGTCTTATTTCCAGTATTGCACTTTCATTTTATTTATTGCTTTATTTAATTAACTAAGGTCTTCAGTAGAGGGTGGTGGTTGGGTGGAGGGAAGGGGAGATGGGGAGAGAGAAGGGAGAAGGGGAGAATTGTGGAGAGCTTGGGAGACTGGGATGGTTGAGATGGAGGAAGAGTGGATATGGGAGCAGGGAAGAAGATATCTTAATTAAGGAAGCCATTTTAGGGT
>LOEQ01002702.1:22728-36470 GCA_001685075.1 Bramus lutescens
GGAGGAGGGGAGGAGGTGGAAATTTTGAATGGTATTATTTATAAAGCAATAAAAAAGAAAAGGAAAAAACTTTTAAAAAATTAAAAAATATGTTCAGTAGAGTAGAATGCTATAAAATGTTCTCTATCTATATATACTAGGGACAATTTTTGATATTTTAGTATGAAATATGTTCCCTAGGCTTTTCATAACTTCATCTGTCAGAGAATATGCCCAATTCCTCTATTCATAATAAAATTAGCTATAAGATCAGATGCCAAATTTCATAAGCCTGCTTTGCAACTGTTGGGTTCATGGTTACATGATCATCGTGATCCCCTTTGTTATTCAGTTAGTGTGACTAGTGATAAGATTTGATCTGGCGATATTGGTTTAGAAATGTTTGCATCATTATTTTTAAGTGAGATCAGCCTGATTGGATTCTTTAAGGGCTGGAGAGATGGCTGAGTGAGCAAGAGACTGGCCTGAGATGTCTCTTTCCTTCCATGCGTATTAGTCATTTGTCTCGTTGCTGTGACCAATGCCTAACGAACCTACTTGACAAAAGGAGGATTCCCTTTGGCTCATGGTTTAAAAGGAGCTGCAGTCCACCATGGCGGATAGAAACATGATGGCAAGAGAGGTCGGGTGACTAAGCACGTCTCACACACAGAACGCAGAGTGATGGAAAAGTGGAGCCAAACTGCAAAACCTCAAGGCTCCCCCCCAGTGACCTACTCCCCTAACAAGGCTCCACCCCCTAAAAGTTCTGCAATTCTCCCAAGCAACACTATCAGCTAGAGATACAGTGTTTAAACATGGGAACCACAGAGAGCATTTGTCATTCAAAATGCACCAATAGCTTGCTATGTTCTGTTTTAAATCACATTGAGCTCAAAATAAGTTAGGAGGCATTTCTATCCCCAGATCAGAATATTTTACACATATTTTGTGGCTTCTTTATTAAACAACTATCTGAAATATTCTCACTCTAAGTTTTATATTTAATCGTTACACATAAACCACATTTCCTTTTTGTCAGTTTTCAAACTATTTATAAAAATATATATTTAAAGGTTGTAGTTTAAACATCATAAAGTTATTTGTATTTTCAGTTTATAGTCTTGCCTATTTTTAAATCCTGGTTATCCAGAAATACATGTTTATATATTCATTTTAGTATTTACCTGATACCTTCAAGACATTTTACTATCCAAAGTACTATCAAGGTATTTATATTCTTTTTTCCATAACAAGTAGATTTTATACATGTAAACTATTTTTAATGTATAATCTACATATTCTTTGATAATTTTATTTATGTGCACAATGTAATTTGATCATATTCACCTGCATTTCCCCCTTTAAATCCTCCCAGATCTTCCCATGTTCCCTTTCAGCTTCATTGATGTTTTTGTTTGCCTGTCTGTGTGTACTTGTTTGTTTGGTTGGTTGCTTGTTTGAAGGAAAAGAGGGTTTGTTTGGCTTCACAGTTCCAGGTGACATTGAAGGGAAGTCTAGCCAGCAGGAATTTAAGCCCATTGTAGACACAGTCAAGATAAGAATGAAATGAAATACTCTGTGAAGCAGGATATTTTGTGTCCTGCTTTTCTAACTAGAACAGCATACTGCCAGCAGTTGAGGCAGGGGCATTTTCCTGTCTAGTGGCTTACTTTCGCCACAAAGAAAGTAATCTCCATGTGGAGTTTCTTCTATGCCCATTATCTTCTCTGAAATAGATTGGTGCTGCCAGGAGCAGACATGTCTCATTATCATAAAAAACAAGAACCTATGTTATTAAAACATCTTGAATGCCATATTCTGTAGATCTCTGAACTGTTTGAAGATAACCTGTCTGTCTAAAATATATTTTGTTGGACCTTGAAAACATACCTAATGTGACTACTAACCTGTAAATGGCTGCATGCTTCCTCAGCTCAGCTCCTTTTTTATACACTCCACAACCCAAACCCAGGAAACTATCAACTTTTCAGCTGGGCCTTACAGTCTTCCACAGACATTCCTGTAGGCCAACCTGATTTAGACAATCTTGGACTGATACTATCTTATCAGGTGATCCTAGATTGTGCAGACAATTAAATTAACCTTCACAGTGACCCTGGCTGCTATACCTTAATTTCCACTTAGGTTGGTTGGGCCAACAAGGCAGGTCTTCACCCCCTGAGGTTTGTTACTCTTTATCTTGGAAAGAGGTTATGGTATCTTGAAGGGGGCCATGAAATCAACATGGAGTGTGAGAGTTGGAGAATCACAGATTTAGCTTCTTAGAGGATGGAGTGGTACAGGAGGTACTGGAAATAGGAATCTGGTGGTTCCCAAACACTTTTAAGTCTAATTAGTGAAACCTATATGCACACAGGTATGGGGCTATACAATGGAGCACTGGGGGCCATACCCCTAAGGAAAACTGACTATCTCATCTCTAGAAGCCATCACCTGTTAATAATGCCTCACCTAAGTGTGGAGGTACATGAGCTCCTCCTCCTGCGTGCTAACATGTTGATCAACTTTATCTTGCACAGATTGTAGGAGGACATCACAGTTACCATACACACATGAGTAATAAGGTTCTGTCATGTTCAGAAGGCAGCTATACCTTAATCCTCCTAAACTTCTGCCTCTTAACAATATTTCTATCCTCTTCCTTGATGTTCTCTGAACTTAGAGAGGAAGAGTATGTGATAGGAATAACATAATTCATGACTGACCACTCTGCAGACACATATTCTCAGTGCCTTGACTACTTGTATGTCTCTGTAATTATCATGGTAGTTATTTCTAATTGTGGTGTTTGTGGCACGAAATCCTTAGGGCAGAGTCCTGAGGACACTAATTGACTTGATATGCTGAGACTCCCACAGCATTTTCCATTAGCAAGGAGGACGATAAGGTTAACTCCTAGTCACCAGTTTGGGAAAGTTAGAATCCTTCTGCAGAGGATTTTCTCTTGTGTTTCAATGCTAAAGACAGTCCTTCTTGGGCTGGAGAGATGGCTCAGCAGTTAAGAGCATTGTCTGTTCTTCCAAAGGTCCTGAGTTCAATTTCTGGCAATCACATGGTGGCTCACAACCATCTGTAATGAGGTCTGGTGCCTTCTTCTGGCCTGCAGGAATACACGCAGACAGAATATTGTATACATAATAAATAAATAAATATTAAAAAAAGATTGTCTTTCCTGAGACCCTGAAGTTAGCATAGCAAATTTGTCTTATCTGGACATTTACCTATGCCTTTGCAGAGGGAAAAAAAAAGAGTTATTAGCTGGAATTAGTTACCACATTTTTCTACCTCCTAAGATGGGATGGGAATTTGTATGTTTAAACAGATACTGGGTTTTATATATGCTGTGCAATCATCAGTCATCAGAAGTTTCAGTTATCTGTTCATGAAGCAAGACTGAAACTCGCATAGCATTCCATACAACCTCAAGTCTAACCAAAGAATCTAAGTTCAGCAAAGAAAGTGTAATGATGAGCACTTCCAGTGCTTGCTTGCACTGACCTAGAAGAGAACGTCTTCAACTTTTCCACTTGAAACTTCATTTAACTTGAGAAATTTTAATGTGATGCTGTGCTTATAGGCATAAAAAATAAGTACAAAAATTGAAGTTTTACCGATGAGTAAATCATAAAGTAACTGTATATATGAGTTCATTGTGTATCAAAGATGAAAGCAACTTTGCATGCGATAAGCTCAACATACTTGTTTGTTTTTTCATAAAGAAACCTAAGAGAGACTTACATAGATCTAACCTACATGGGAAGTAGAAAAAGACATGATCTCCTGAGTTAAATTGGGAGCATGGGGACCATGGGAGAGGGTTGAAGGGGAGGGGAGAGAAAGCGGGGGGGGACCAGAGAAAAATGTAGAGCTCAATAAAAATCAAAAAAAAGGGAAAAAAGAATTAATTCTTAAGTGAATATTTGGTGCTGTAAGACATGGAAAATATTCAATATTTTTTAGGGTTGGTGAGTATTTTATTCCATAATAATTAACTGTGAATATGTCATTTTACACAAATACACAATAAAAAATAGAAAAGGTATGGTTAGGACAATTTTTAAATTTGGAATTTGTTTCTTAATCTGAAGCCAAAATTTATCAGAAAAAAATTTTTTACAAAACTTGTTAGCAATTCCAGCAGCAATTTTCAAAATAGCCTAACAAAATGTGATCCACATATGCTCATTTCATAAGATTGAAGAATGATATTATAAAAGTATTAAAACTTTTATTTTCTTTTAATAAACCATTGTTTTCTTCAGAGTCAAAACCTTTACACAAGAAAAGTACAATAACCTGAGTGAGGTCCTGCAGGGTTGTTGGCATTGCAGGACAGGTCAGAACACCCAGCATGTGCTTTGAGGGCTCAGAGCTGAGGCTCCAGTGAAGTCACCTGCTGCAACACAGTAAGCACCACAGAATACATGCAGATTCATTCTGAATTTTATCTTAAATTATGATTTGGTTATGGAACATTCAGAAATCTTTGCTGTTGCCATTCTTTTCAGTCCTCACAGGCAGCTCTGTAGCATGACCAGAATCCTAGAGCTGAGTAACTGGGACCTAGATGCCTCTGGTCTGACAGGGCGATCAGAAGTGATGCTAAAACAGAATCATTGCTTCAGAGATGCTTCCTGAAAGAATGATATGATATTTTCCACAGTACAGTATCCAAATTAAATAAAACCCCATTGTACCCTGTGATGGAACCCATGCTGTCCTTGCTAAGCCTCACCTCCAGTAACCGTGAGGAGAACATATGCTTCTCCATTCCAACTTTACCTGCCGTCATGTTTACAGGGTGTAAATATTCCACCAGAGGTTATAGTCCTTTTAAACTTTGAGGTAGAGATCTAATTGTATTTGTCCAATATGACAACAAATGAAGAAAAGAACGGACTGTCTCTAAATGTAGATTAGTTTAGAGGTGCCGATATTAATTGTGGCAATGTGGATGAGTCTGGATTTATTGTTGTTGCAAAATGCGATGCATCTAATGCCCTTACTCAGTATTGCCAGTAACGGACAAAGGCAAAGCCTCAGTTTGTAAAGTGTATGATGGCAAAGCAAATTGCTGCTTAAGGGCTGTGTAAAATTCCGAGAAGATTCAGGTGGCAGTGAGAAAGCCAGGACAACTGAAGCACACAACAGTGCAGAATGCTGTGCTAACAGGTCCTCCTCCTGTTGCCCTCACTGTGTATGTGAAGCCTGGAGAAGCTGCCTGTGATGCACTAGGTGGGGAATAGCAACCAGTGTATCACCTATTTATCACCCTGGCTTGCCAGGCTTGCGTCACTTCTCCAGTGGGGATTATAGGAGACAGGTCTTACTCAAAACGTTGATGAGGGCCTATTTTATCTACACTGCACCACCAAAACTGAGGATAAATGCCTTTTCTGAAGGAGAAACAAATCCAATGACTTGTCAATGGTCATTACAAATTCCTGGGGCTTTTCTGCACTTCCTGAGGGAGGGTCTTATTAGCACCAAGTGCTCTGCAGCATTGAATGTGACTTTGTTGTAACTGAGTGAATTCAGATTGTCAGGTATCTCTATTTCATTCTTACTCTCATAGATGGTTAACTTCAAAGAACACTCCCAATAACTTCTGCACTCAGTAATTACACTGTTCAAGTCACAGGGAGTCAAACCTGGGATGAGAATAACATTACCAAGGTAACACTGGAAAAAATTGTTTACTAGTTAAATAATAATAAATGTTAATTTATTCAATATGTAAAACACTTTAACAAACTGAAAATACAAGTTAAAAAGCATTTTTAACTTGCTTGTTAAAAGTTGGTTCGGTGAGTAAGAGCAGCTGCAGCTTTAGCAGAGACCAGAGTTGGTTCACAGCACCTTCGTGGGACACTCACAAGCCCACCATTTATTACAGCTACAGAAGCTATGGCTCCCTATCTGGCCTCAGTAGAAAATGCACACACACACACACACGCATGCACAAATAGGAATACACAGACACATGCACACACATAAATAATTTTTTAAGAAAAAAACACTCCCACTAACATATAAAATAAAATTGGACAATAGTGTATCTAGACTAGTCTCCAAAAGAAATTCAAGGGTCCATGAGGATTAAAAGAGATTTTTTTAAAAAAACTAAGCCAACATTTAGTTTTTTATACAGATAGATTCATTAGTCAGAAAGAAACAAAAATGAATTATCTCAATTATGGTCACACAAGCAAAACTACCTAGGAAAATATAATGTGGCCATCTCTCAAGAAGGATCTGAAAGCACAGACAAAAAGTAAATTATCCTTTTTAGGCTGGGGTGGCTTCACAGACATTTAATCATAAACATCCAAATGACATGCAGACTGGAAATTGAGCTGAACCATTCTTCAATGGGTTTTCATCTGTTTGAAAGACTGATGGGCGCTTTAGGTCCTCTGAGTATAGAGCAAGGTGATATCATCCCTAGGGCCTTTGATCTATTAAAATGGTTTCAGACAGGAAGAAATAGGATCACCCTTTCAGAAGGGGACCAACAATCAAAGCTGGCGTAGCTTTATCTCAGATCACCTAAGTGCAGACCTTGGTAAGTGCCTGAGAACCATAATAATCCTTTTGTAGACCTGACCTCATCAGTCAGGAACTCTATGAGGAGCACCTTACCCTTATCCAACTGTGACTTCTACCATTTAATCCTTGCTACCATATGGGTACACAAGACTTAAAAAGATTCCTCTTAATGCATAATTGACCTCATGAAGAATCATTACACTATTGGTATAAAGAATACAATAAATGATATCATGTTTAATTTCAATTTAATGCTGAACTTCCGGCTAACTCCATTCTCTGAAAGCCTTCTCTGTCTCTTGCTGTAACTGTTCCCCTTGCAGTTCCACAAACTAGAGTTAATTCTGAAAGCTCTTCTGAACTAGGATAGAGCTAGAAAACCTTCTATGCAGCATTCTAGCTTCTTCTAAATTATCTAAAATTTTTACTTTTTTCAACAAAGTAAAATATACTTCCTGGAATCATAAAATATATTCTAATGAAATTCAGAACTTTTTATTATGTTAAGCATGGGTTTTTTGTCATTTAGAATAAGTAGACATTGATAAAATGAGTAAAAATACTCTTATTCAGTTTTTCTAGACTGATTATTAAACATGTAGTTTTATTGTATTAAGAAAGTACTAAGTACTTTTATCATATTAAAAGTACTAGTTTGATTTGGTGTAGAGGAATTTAAACCCAAACCTTAAACAGTATTAAAAGAATTAAAGGTTAAAAAATTAAGACCTTGCAAGTCAGTCACTACATGCCCCAAAGAATATCAATATCTAAGGAAGCTTGCTTTTAACTGCGGGAGCACAGTTTTCTAGAGAACAGCTGAAAGGTATTGAAAAGGAATGAGATCTCTTTTTCTGCTGGAAATATAGGAGTCAGTGGCAAAACAAGATGAAGGAGTTGATGAACTTGACAGGAAAAGGACTCTAAGAGCAAAAGCACTACATCCCTGTTAATATTTCTTTTACTTCAACAAAATTAGTATTAACCAACCTTGGAGGGCTCTATGATCAGAAAGCAAACAAATCAAAACAGCAATAAAATCAAAATGTTTACTAACTCTCCTTAGTCATATGGACCAAGTAAAGAGAAAACATCTCTTGCACTACATAAGCTTCAGTTTTCTATTCTTTCAAGTCACTATCATCAGTTTATCTTGGGAGTTGGAATTCACCAGTCATGAGGGACATTTCTTTATTAAGAACTAAGAAACTTAATGGATCTAGATTCTTGATTAAGGTAGATATATACCATTCGATACAACAACTGAGTTTTGCCTTTATGTAATTTAGTTGATGAAACAATCATTTCTCATGTATATGTACAAAAACATAGCACATTGTCCCAAAAACATATACAACAATTAATTTAACAATTAAAAAATAAGTTAGAAATAGCATGAAAGCTTCCTAATAAATTGAAAAGAAAATATTAAAGTGATTATTAAATGAAACAGAAATTCATGGTAATTTAAAATAATTCATTTTAGAAGAAGAGTAATTGCAAAAGTGCTTAATTATTTAGATAAATTAGAAACAAAACACGTACATTTAAACAATTGTTAAGTATGAAAAATTAACAAAATGTATATATACCCATGTATATGTAACAACAGTTAATGAAAATAAGAAGTCAATACTTTGAAAGACAGCAGGGAGGGGTACATATGAGGATGTAGAGGGATGACAGGGAAGGCAGATATGTTGTTAGCTATGTTATAATGCTAAAACAAACTCTAACAAATTTTAAAATGCAACAAAAATTCAACATAAATTTATGGGATATTAAATTACAGATGTGCATTGTAATATTAGAATGAAAATAATTGCTTTATATAGTTGAATTGCACAAATATATACTCCTTTAACAGAAACAAGTATATAAATTGTGTATACACACACAAAGCAATCTAACTGGGCATTAAATTAAAATGTCTATCAAAAATCAATTAAATAGATATTTCAAAAGAAAGTATTTAATATGATAATGACTGACAGCATCAAAAAATTGAACAAAAGGCTGTTCACAAAAAAATGTTCAACATAAAAAGTTAAATGAATTGTACACCTCCACCTAAATACTGCATAGTGAAGTGCATAATATCAATGGTAAAGCGACTATGCTAATCCAGGATACTACCGAAAAATAAGAGCAGCAGCAAAGGAATATAGTTACAGAATGTATCAATTGAAACACGTCTATAGGAAGATTGTAAAGCTTCATATAGTTAAGTAGACAACAGGAAGCATACAATCACTTAAGGATCTGTCTAATGAAGTCATGATGTAAAGCAGATATGAAAAAAAGAAATAATTCATTTCATGAAGAAAAATTCAGTGTTCTTTTATGTGAACAGTGATCATTTTAATGGGTATTCAGTTACTAATATGTACTAGTATGGTTGTTTCTCATTGATTTTCCTCCATGTTGTATAAATGTCTAAGAATGATTCTCATATCTCTTGGTTTGACAGCACCTTAAAAGTTTCAATACAACATAGTCGGACATTTAAGCTATTCTATGCTTGGCACCACAACCCACATCTTTGGAGTTGCTCATCTTGATTTCTACACATGTCATGCTGGCATGTCTATTCTCAATGTCTCTGTTACTGAAATTCCTGATTTCTACTTGGTTGGGTTCCCAGGGATGGAATCTGCACACATTTGGATCTCCATCCCCATATGCCTCCTGTACACTGCAGCCATCCTCGGCAACTGCACTATCCTCTTTTTGATAAGATCAGAGCCTTCTCTGCATGAACCCATGTATTATTTCCTCTCCATGTTAGCTCTCTCTGACCTAGGACTATCCATTTCCTCTCTCCCTACCATGCTCAAGGTTTTCTTGTTCGGTTCTCCAGGAATTTCTCCCAATGTGTGTTTTGCCCAGGAGTTTTTCATTCATGAATTCTCGGCTATGGAGTCATCTGTACTTCTCATTATGTCCTTTGATCGCTTTGTGGCCATCTGTAACCCTCTGAGATACACTTCCATCCTTACCAGTGCCAGGGTTCTTCAAATCGGGCTTGCTTTTGCTCTCAAGAATGTTTTGTTGATCCTGCCTTTTCCTGTAACTCTAAAGCGTCTAAGATACTGCAAGGAGAATCTGTTGTCACATTCCTACTGCCTCCACCAGGATGTGATGAAGCTGGCCTGCTCAGACAACAACTTTAATGCCATCTATGGTCTATTTGTGGCTCTCTCAGGTATCCTGGACATAACATGTATTTTCTTGTCCTACGCACTGATCCTGAGAGCAGTGTTGGGCATTGCATCCCAAAGGGAAAGGCTCAAGGTCCTCAGCACCTGTGTCTCCCACATCTGTGCTGTGCTCGTCTTCTACGTCCCTGTCATCTCCCTCTCTGTTGTCTCCCGATTTGCCAAACACAGTTCTCCTATAACCAAGATTCTCATGGCTGACATTTTCCTGCTTGTGCCTCCAGTGATGAATCCCATCATATACTGTGTGAAGAGCAAACAGATAAGAAACGTGATACTAGAGAAACTGTGTCAAAAACCAAAAATGACAAATATGTTTAATCAAATGAAAATTCAATCAGTGATGTCAGAAAACCAAGAAAAATGAATCAGTAAGGATTCACACTGTTAACTCTTCAGAATCATCTTTCCAAGTCTTTACCAGTATCAAAGAATCAGCCTTGTAATTTTATTGATTTAATATTTAAGACTGAGACATTAATGTAAGCATAGAATGTATGCCTACTTTTACCAAAATAGAATTATCTGTCTTAATTATGGCATCCCAAAAGTTTTCACCCTTAAAGGAATATTAAATATGTTTACTTGAAAACTAACAATATACATTTGTAAGAAAAATGGGTGTTAAATCATGATGAAGATTGTCTCTTCATTTAAACTAGTCATCTTTAAGATATTGTCTTGGGAATTAAAAGTTTAAGTATACAGCTCATAAACCAAAATTAATTGGAAAATGACAAATTTACATATGAAATCACTAAAGCAAATATTAAGAATAATTTTTTTAACAGGAGAAGTTATTTTTATTCACTCATTTTACTTTCTTAAACACATCCTTCTGAACATTCAAATATAATCATCTGGTCCAAGCTCTCGACAGGCAGCTGTCTGTCTTCAGATCTCTATGGCATTTACACACAATGAAGAAGACACTTAAAAAAATTACTCATTGTCACTTGAACTCTCTTCCCAACTATGCCTCAGCCTTACACTTCCATTCTCATCTTTACATTGTATAATTTTAGTCAGAATTGAAGTTGTTTTAACCAAATCTCTTCATTTCTTATGTTATATTTCCTTAGATACATAAGTGAATTACTTATATACTACAAAGTTTCATGATGCTATGACTCAGCAACTAAATATTTGGACTAATAACCACACCCACCAATGGCTCTATGTTCAAATTTTTGAGCCCTTTATTTCAACTCTTGACTAGAGATCCATTGACAAGTCAAAATCTGAACCACTGTACTTAGGAAAATCAGTTGAATCACAGGAATGAAAGCTCTTCATTCTTTAGATTTGAGTACAGTGTATAAGTTGTGCTAATATCCTAGGCACTCATTGTTGGGCTAAAATCACAAGCTTCCTTTTAAAAGCTCCATAAGAGCTAGAAGTCCTCCTTTCTGACTATGGCTTGAGCAAGAATGTCTTCCTCTCTAATGGATATTCTTGCTGAATCCTGGTTTTGAGTGGGATCTGTTCTCTGAGCATGGAGATGGGAATTGTTGCCCCTGGATCTTGGAAAGATCTTTGTTTCTTTCCAATTGACTCAGATCCTTCCAAAGAAAGTCTAGATAGGCTCTGTTTATATGTCATCTTGATCCTTTGTTGACAATATATCCATAAACTCTGCTGACTTTTCATTTTCATACATTTGTGGAGAATAATCTGAACCTTCAGTGGCCTCCTTAGGGAATCTCACCAGTGCCGAAACTGTCACCCTTATGACACTCCTTCCCACTTGTCTGTTTTTCCTTCCTCCTCTAGCTATAAATTTTCTTCCAATTCCCTTTTTCCTTCCACATGCTGCTCCTAATCTGACACCATCCTCCCCTTTGTCCATCTCTGCCACATTTTCCTTCCCACATTGGCTCATTTTTATAACACTAAGCTCTCTGGAACCCACAAGAAGCTCATGCCTCTCTACATCCAAAACAAAAGTGCCCATCTGATCATTAAAGGCACTAGCTAATTGAAACTGAGTACTTATCTGTATCAGCTTTCAAAGCAATCAAACAGCTATTGGATTTCTTTTCAAACATCACCTAAAAGGTAGTTCAAATCTCCATTTGATTATGCATAGTGACAAACCTTAAAAGTATTCTCCACAAGCTTGATTAAATAATGTCATTATAGTCAAGCATGATGGTACACCTCTCTAATCTCAACACTCAGGAGAAGAAGAATCAACAGTTCAAGGTCATCCTGTCCTACAATGTCTTTAAAGTCAGGTTAGGTTACTTAAAATCCTGTCTCAAAATTATATATCATTTTTATAAAACTTAAAAATCTATATTTTACTCTTTTATCAGTCAATAAACTCACTTTGTCCCATTTTCTCAAAAATACAATTTGAATTCAAGTATAAAGTATAGTAAATTTAAGATATAATTTTTATATAAATTAGTAAGTTTTTTATTACAATTTTTACTCAAGATAAAAATTTACTAAATTCCTTTCTGTGTCTATATAAATGTATATGTGTATTTATGTATGCTATACATGAGTAATATTTTCTACCTCTAGCCATCATTACAAAATTAATCCAAATACAATAAATAAATTCCATTCCTTTTTACTTAGAAATAAATAAAGTCATATACAAATTGAATAAGACATTAATGTACATAGCACTAGCAATTCAGCCTAAAGTGAATGCATGAATATAAGAGGGTTAAAGGGGTTACTTAATACTAACTATTGCCTAATATTAAATATGCGCCCAAGCTTCATACTCAAACAAAACCTTTGCACTAAACTACTTTTGGATTGTAATGCTTGCCTAACATGTATGTACAATAAAAGCAGATAACAGGAAATTACCTGAGATCATGGCTAAAATTAGTATCATAATTTACATGACTCAGATAGTTTCCAAATGCTTTTAGGTGTCTTACAACTTTCGAATTATGTTATCAAATAAACAGATGTTTACTAAATATCTAGAAAGAAACACATTCCACAGTGAATTACTTAATTCTATGTACTTTTAGCAAACTTATTTTTCATATGATAGACAAAACAAAACAGGTAAAATATGTCTATGTCTCACTTAAAAGTTATGGTAAGAAGAAGCAGATGCCTCTATCAATTATAAAATTATCAGATAAATTTTCTAAGGTATTATAAACTTATTCATGACAATTGCTAATTGTCTTCTCCCTATGTTTCTCTGTAAAAGAATGTCTGTGATGGTTAAGAAGTGTAATCAATATATAGAAATGGAACTAGCAAAAATAGTAGTATAATAACTCTATATCATAGGTATACAAGGGGTCTGTGCATGTATCTCACATATATTGTTCTTGTGTAACCTGTGAGAAGCCCTGAGTTTTATCCCCTGTCCCATGTTAACCTGGTGTGGTGTTGTACCCCTGGAGTCCCAGTACTCCCAGTCAGTAAGCAGAATCAAGAAATCAGGAGTTCAAGGTGATCCTGGTCTGCACAGCGAGTGCAAGGCCAGCATGAGTAGATACAGGAGACCCTGCACAAAGTCTGAAAGACATGGGGTGGGGACAGTTGTAGAAGGGAATCAAGGGATGGTACCTGGGAGATTCTGGACAGAGGAAAGGATGTAATTCTATTTTAATCAAATGCATTTTAAAGTAAAACAAAAGCATGCAAGGTGAGCATGAGGTCTTCTGAAGGAAGAAAAGTATGAGGTGTGAAAGATGTGGCTTTGTTCAGGGAAGAAGAAAAGGAAATTTTATTTTAAAAAAATAAAAAATCATAAATTTTTTTTTGAGAAAAAGAAGAGAAGAATAAAGTGAAAATTGTGAAGGGAACTTTGTAAAATATAATAGATCTGTAAAGACAAACCTTAAGAAAGAAAATTTGCATACTGTAAAGCTGGCTCTATGTTTCTATGATTGACTTGATTAAAAATAACTGTTAGAATGGTGCTGGCATAATTGGATATCAACATGTAGAAGAATGAAAATAAATCCATATCTATCACCATGCACA
>LOEQ01002702.1:54530-73936 GCA_001685075.1 Bramus lutescens
ACATGTGGGCAGACACATTGTATGGAATAGAATTGGATATTTATTACTTAAAGGTGGAAGGAGAGAAGGGGGAGAGGGAAGGAAGAAGAGAGACACATGTGCCAAGAGAGAGAGCAGAGATCCAAGATGGCTGTGGAGGTGGGCAGGGTCACTGGGAGTGGGCGTGGCTTGCCTCTTAAAGAGTCAAAAATCATAACAACTGCTTAGGTGTCCAAGAGTCTGAGACAAGTCAGAACTAGGGTAAAATCAAATAATACTGCTCTAAAAAAATAGTGATAAAGTGACTCCTAAAGGTTTTCTGCTATACTCATAGATTGGTGCCTTGTTCAGCTATCATCAGAGAAGCTTCCTCCTCTGCCAGATGAGAGCAAGTAGAGACACATAGCCAGACATTATATAGAGAGTAAGAAACCTCAGAATAATCAACCCTAAATAGGATGTCTCCATCAAATCCTTGCCCTCAGAGCACAGGAACACCCCAGAAGAAGAGGCAGAAAGAATTTAAGAGCCAGAAGGGATGGAGGATACCAAAAATAAATAAGGCCCTCTAAATCAACATTGCTAAAGTTCATTTGAGCTCACAGGGATTGAAATAGCACTCATAAGACCTGTACAGCTCTATACCAGGTCCTATTGGTTTATATTAAGGCTTCCTGTTAGTGTTGTTATGGGATTCCAAAGTCTGTGTGCAAACCAAGTAGTTTCTGATTCCTATACCTTCTCCTGGGGTCTTTTCCTTCTATTGGTCTGTCTTGTCCAACTTCAATGTTATAGTTTTTGTTTTATCTTATTATATTTATTTTGGCATGGTGAGGGATAGAACCAGACAATCAGTGCATCACAGAGACCAAACAAGTACTCCCTGGGAAGCTGGTCTCTTTGTGATGCTATGAATGGCTCCATTCCTCACCTAGCCCAGTGTCCACCTCTTACACATCTTGGGTGAGAGGTACACATAATCTCTGTCCTGATATTCTCAGAAAGGAACAGGCACATCAAACTCAGCTTTTGTTTCACCTTCATTAACCTTCTCATCACATCTACAAAACAATCAGGAACAGCTTTTTATCCACAGCCACTTGGCTTTATGACCATTCCATCTACTGCCCATAAACATGGGACCTCATTAGCCTCAATCATTTCTGTCCAAGCTATGTAACAGGGGAATAGGAGAGGTTTTATATACCAAAGGAATGGTTCACTTCTCTATTCTTTCTGTAGATCAGTTCCTGACCAATGAATGACCTGGTTATCTTCATCCTGGGTCCCTTAGTTTCAGAAAATGAATTCATTGGTAGGATACAGATGACTCTTAGGTTTTAATTCATTCCCACTTTCTTATTTTATGGTGCTCCTTCATCACTAATACTGCACCATTAAGACACAAATAATCCTTAGATATCATGTATTATGTACCAAATTATTTTTTTAAAAAGTCTGTTTTCCTGAATAGAACAGTTCACAGAGGTTTCTGAACCACCCAGTCCCGCAGCCTTTCAGTCCCAAAGAAACACATGGAGGCCTACATTAATTATAAACTGGTTGGCCTATTAGCTCAGGCTTCTTATTAACTAATTCTTGTATCTTACATTAACCCATTATTCTTGTGCTAGCCACTGGCTTGGTACCTTTCATCAGCAAGGCATTCTCATCTTGCTTCCTCTCTGTCTGGGTGACAATTGCAGACTGTGTCTTTCCTCTTCCCAGAATTCTCCTGTTCTCATCACCCCACCTCTACTTCCTGCCTGGTTACCCTACCTCTACCTATTTCCTGCCTGGCTACTGACCAATCAGCGTTTTATTAAAAATAATACAAGTGACAGGATAAAAGACCATTGTCCCACAGCATGGAACTAGGTCAATTATATAGTTTTCCAAAGGAGATCTGACATAGAGAAAGATAAGAGGTCACTGTTGTCATTAGCAGAGGCATTTGTCATGCAGACTGAAGAGTCCAAAAATAAGAAAATAAAAATATAGATTCCAAAAATAAAAATGTAAAAATAAAAAAATATATAAAGTTGTAAGTCTAGGAGAATGAGAGCAGACTATCAGCAGCTTTCTTATCAGATCAAGGATCAGTCATTCACAGTGAGCTATTTTCTCGGATGCCTGGGAAGCCTCCATTAGCTTAGGTCATTTCATTTTTACAACTAGCTGTTTTATTTACAAGGCTAGAGCCTCTCCCTACAAACTGAGGGTAATTTCCTGGCCATCCTTGATAAACAATGGATGTGAACTGAGTTAACCTTTAGGAGACAGAGATATGATTGTCTTTGTTATGGAAAGCTGGCACCATTAGTGGGGAGGCATGGGGCTTCAGTATACATTGCCTGGACACGCCAGGAGACACACTGGACAAGGTATAAACACAGATTTGACTAATGAGCTCTGATAATGGAGGTTGTAAAGTATGGCAGTCTGTGTCTGACTTTTACCTTGAGATAGTGTGAAAAGCTCTCTGCTCTCTCCTAAGTTCTCAGCCTAAGAACCAGTTAATTCTAATTTATTAACCTTCTGGTATTACTAGCAGTCCCTTTTCTGACTGTTTTCTTGCAATTAGTGACTTTCACTGTAATCTACTCTAAAACATATTTCATAATAGCTGCCTAGTTACTCATTGATGTTAAAATTCACTCCCCTCCTTAGGGTCTATGTTGACTGATGGACAGGGTCAGGGCAAGATCATAAAAATTCCTTTGTTTAGAGCTAATGCTTGGTGCCCCTACTATAAAAAAGTGGGTTCAGAAACCAAGCCTTTTGCCACAGCCTAACAAACACCATCTCTGGCTGTGGTCTCAGCTAGCTGATAAGCTTCTGTGCCCCACGGTGTTTTTTTTTTTCTTTTTATTTTTAAGTTTGCTTCTGTTTTTCCTAGGATCTTGTTTCTGGAATAAAGTTTTCTTCCGGTTTATTAGACTTGGTGGTGTTCTCATCTTTGTGCAACCCCCCTGGACCCAACACAGACTAACTCTCCAATGACAGGAGTGCCTCTTTCAAGAAGTATCTAGCTAAGTTTGGTTATTCTGTTTCTTTTTCCCTAAGATACAAATAATACTAAACAATAACTAGAGTTGATATGAGAATTAAATTGATAGTTTGTTTTAAAATATCTTATACTAGGCCTAGCAATTTAATCTCCCAATAAATGGCAGCTATCATCGCTATGCTTGTCACTAAAAGCAGACTTTTGTTGCTGCTGCAGCTGCTGTTATTGCTATTGATGATGATGTGTTGAGTCTGGTTAGAAGACATTGCAGTCTTAGTGAACCACCACTTTGAAAAGGAACGAAAAACAATTGTGTGGGATGGATGATTCCCACACATTCCAGGCCCAGCAGAGTTCTTTATCAGCAACTCCTTTTGATACATAGAGATTTAAAGCCTTTTTCATCTGTTCATGCATCAGCTTCAGCTCCAGACTCCTTTATTCCTGTTAAATTCGTTAATTTTGCAAAATATTATTGCAAAAGTCATGGTAACCTGCTTGTCTGGTATGAGAAGGGAAGGACACAAGTGTGTCTCTTCAGCACATGGTCTCTGCAGTGTGGGCTTCGGTCTACAATCACTCACCTAGTATCCTGGCTGTTGATACCAGAACACAGAAGAATGTTTGATGGAACCAAAGTAGACTGGCAAAAAGAGGAGTGATATTCCAGATATAAGACTCTTGTTCTCAGACTCTTTTGCTTTCACTGTCAGTATCAAATCTTGAAATCGTCCTAACGTGATACTAACCTTTTCCCCAAGACAAGATACACTTATGCCTTCAACATTGACCTCCTCTGTTGATTCTGGCTCCATTCCCCTCCCTGAGTGCTCTGTTAACAGCCTGAGAAGTGTTTGGGGACTTGTTAGTGACAGCTGAGTCCCCTGAGAAGCTTTGGGCACTTTAAAAGGACCAGGCATTTCAAACAGAAACTGCTTACTATTTGTGTAGCTAATCTGCCATTGAATTTGAGGACTGAATGGAAGTATGCCATCCAAGCCCTTTTCTCACCAGCTATTATGTTACAAGCAGAGTCACCTAGAGCAGTTAGGAGAAGAGAAAACTGCACTCCTAAATGGTATACTGAGCTCTGCCTCCTAGCCCTGTCCCCACACCATCAAGAAGGCTTTGATGGGTGAACATGGGAACAGGAAACTTAGAGGCATAGTCCTATCTTAGCTACTGTGCATGCTCTTGTAAAAGGAATGTTCACTTTTCTATTTAATCTCTCATTTCATTTCTTGTCAGAATGTAGTTCTTTGATTATTAAAATTGCAAGTGTAATCGATACCTTTCTTACTTAAACTCATATTATGAAAGTTAATGACTACAGTGAATTTTGTAACAACTTGTAACATTCAAGCTCCACACTAGGTTATGGTATTCCTTGAGAGAAAAATTGTAGTTCTTTAATGTTGTAAACGGTAGATACTAAGGAGGAAAGAATGAAAAGGAATGGATGAGAGGAGATAGAGGCAGAATAGGAGAGGCGCAAGGATGAGGAAGAGAGAGAGAGAAAGAGCGCACTAACACGGACAGCATTGTACACCACATCACCTACTCCTGCTGTGGCCTAGCTCCTTAGGTAGAAACAAAGCCTATCATTGGTTAACAGCTCTTTCCATTTCACATTCAGTAAGAGAGAATGAGAATGCTCAAAACCAGAGAGGACTGTGTTATGCAAAGGAAAATAACAAAAACTCTGTTGTGTGATGTAAGTAGAAGATCAATGAAAACGGCAAAAGCCAAAAAATATGTACTATAATTAATGATAAAACGCTTCATTAGCTTAAAAAATGATATATTTGCATATAATGATACAAAAAAAAATCCAGGTTAGAGGAGCAGGTTCTGTTACAGACTTGGATGGCATCCCTTTGTAGGAGTGAGTTAGAGCTGACCCATTGATGTGAAGTGACAGTGACCAGCACTAAGAAATACTGTTTGTTTTTTCTCCTCTGTCCCATCTTCCTCATTTACTTACAAATTTATGCAGCAGGTCTGTAACTAGGTTCCATGCCTGTGCCAGAGTTGAGAGCTCCAGGGATGCAGTCAACCTCTCCCTTTGGTGTGAACCAAGATTTCCTCTCCTTTTTCTGACCCCTGCTCTCCCTTGGCACAATTGAATATAACTAGTAACAAAAGTAAAAGACGCAGGAAAATGTTTGGAAATCAAGGTCATAGCTAGAATAGAATGCCTTGGGTGAAACACCCTCTGTGTCTGAAGATGGAGGGGTGATAAAGATGACCCCTTGACAGCACTTATTTCTCAGACTCTGAAATGAATTGGAGGCGGGTAGATGAGCACAAACTTCACGGGGAATCTGTCCATCTCTTTCTAACTGGTGGCAGATTTCCATGTTGCCATTTTCTCTCCTGGTCGGCACTCTCATTCTCAGGATGATTTTGCACCATGGTCCAGCTACTGGCACTAGGCTCTCCAAATTCCTATTCATTTCTCTGCTCCTCACTTCCTCCCTTCACAAGCCTTCACTTCTCTCTTGCATTTATGCTATTTACCCTAGCTTTCTTTCCTTATAGTGATCTTCTTTTTCTTTAAGAATCATAAAATAATGGAGTTATTATCAAATTAAATATTTCATTATTGCTTCTTTTAATTTACATTACAGGTGCCAAAGATGAACAGAGAATTATATGTTTTAATTATTTTCTATGTCCTTCTACATTACAAAAAGAAGAGTTTTGAAAGAAAATAAAACTATCATTAATTTCCTATACTTTTTCCTTAAAATGTTTCTTACATCACACCAAGCTACAGATTTTCTTTCAATGGAAAAAAATCATAAAGAATATTCACTTTTCTCATAATCGCCAAAATCCAATAGGAAAAAATTTTTTAATTATCTCCAATTTATAAAAACCTTCTGTGAGTCACTACGGACTTCACACTACAGTATTTTTAAAACAAACTTTTTCATTTTTTATACAATTACCGGCAGTAACCAGATCTTCTTTATAGGGTCTCATTTTTCCTTGTGATTCTCTTATACCCATTAATAAAATTAATCTAATTTTATGTACCATCTTTATTTTAACATTCACAGAGCTATGACATAAACCCCAAACTCTGCTTTCCACATTGTATCTCCTACCAATTTTTCTACACAGATGGCAGATGCCCTATAGTATAGACTCTTACTCAAAATAAGCATACATATAGACACACACACATATACATATATATATATATATATATATTCTAGATAACCCCATTAATGCTTCTAGAAATTCTAGAATCCCTTTGCAATCTTGCATTCAATATGCCCCCAACTTAACTGCATCTAGCAAATGTATTTCCTTGCTATTACTTTATGTCTTGGTTCATTTTACTATTGTGATATAAATTGCCAGTTGCTATGAAGACACATCCAAATTAGGGAATTCACTGTGCACTAAATTTATTTTGAACTGCTTGGTTCTTGTACAACTAATTTTCTGTGCAACAGCAACATCAGTGCAGAGAAACAACAGCATTGACTCTGGATGAAAGAATGGTTTGGATTTCACGTTCAGCTCTTTCCTGTCTAGGAAACTTAACCAAAGTGACCTCTTTGTCACTGTTCCCTCATCGGCATTTGGCTCCTAAGAATAGAACTTCTGCGGCAGAATTAGTGTCATCATTGAATGGCATGCATCTAGTATGGCAAACATGGCAAACACCAGTTCAAACTTTCCAGGCTCTGATGGATAGTAACTAGTCCCTGTACACTGTGCATAGGACACAACTGCTTTTCAATGTATTGGTTCTGAAGGAATAGGAAAACAACCCTGTTCAGCCATTATAGACAACTATACCAAGACGTCATATCAATCCTAGCCAAGACACATAGCTCACTCTGAACTGAGTTCTAGGCAGTAGAGTCTAGGCAATAGATTTTAGGCTTCCTTTCCTCTGTTCTTTGATCAGAGTTGAAACTCACCTTTTCTGCTCCATTTCTAGTAGATAATTCTGCATGGTACTTTTAGTTTGAGTTTATCATGCATATGAGGTGATTATGATTGATTGCTTCAGTTATTAAATAGAAAATATTTCTAAAGGATAAATACACCACAAAGTATTATATGAGGTTATCTCATTGAATATTAGAGAGATCAACACTGGAGGCTAACTTTCATAGAATCTATAGGTTACAGAGATCCACTTTGATCACCCACTCTGCCACTGTAAGAAAGGGTGCGATAGATGAAGTCCCCCACCTGCATATTTGTCCTGACTCCCTAGACCTGAACATTTAGATGACAGGGGATTCAGCACTGCCACTCATTTATGTGGACTATATTTCATGCCTTAGGTTTGTGGATATAACATTATAAATCCATGGTCATCTTTTACAACAGCAGTCTCCAAAAGGCCACTTTCTCTCTGACAGGCTTTCAAGGTCTGGAAGAGCTCCATGGCTGGATCTCCATTCCCTTCTGCTCCATCTACTTGACAGTGATTTTAGGGAATCTTACCATTCTCCACGTCATCCGGACTGATGCCACCCTCCGTGAGCCCATGTACTATTTCATGGCCATGCTAGCCCTCACAGATTTGGGGCTCTGCCTCTCCACACTGCCCACCGTCCTGGGAATCTTCTGGTTTGATGACAGAGAGATCGGCTTCCCTGCCTGCTTTACCCAGCTCTTCTTCATTCACACCTTGTCTTTAGTGGAGTCGTAGGTTCTGCTCTCTATGTTCTTTGACCGCTACGTGGCAATCTGCAACCCACTGCGCTATTCTATCATCCTGACACCCAGAAGGATTGTGAAGATGGGACTTAGCTAGTGCTGAGAAGTGCACTCCTCATTCTCCCGTTACCATTTCTACTTAAGCACTTTCATTATTGCCGCTCTCATGTGCTCGCTCATGCCTACTGTCTGCATCTGGAGATCATGACACTGGTCTGCTGAAGCATCATTATCAACCATATCTATGGTCTCTTTGTTGTGGCCTGCACTGTGGGTGTGGACTCCCTGCTCATCTTCCTCTCATATACCCTCATCCTCCATGCTGTACTAGGCAAAGCCTCCCGCCAGGAGCACCTCCGTGCCCTCAACACCTGCATCTCTCATATCTGTGCAGGGCTGCTGTTCCACATCCCCGTGATCGGCTTATCCCGTGTTCACCATTTTGGTGAGCATCTTCCTCACACTGTACACCTTCTGATGTCTTATGAGTATCTGTTGGTACCACCCCTCATGAACCCCGTTGTCTACAGCATCAAGACCAAGCAAATATGCCAGCGTATTATCAAATTTGAGTTTGTAAAGTCACCTAGGTGTTTTCAGTAGAATTGGGTTAAATTGAAGAGAAAGTTTGGCCATATAGGGCACTTTTTTAATAGGTTCATCTATGTTGTGGGAAAATAATCTCACTTATTAACAACAATAAAAAATAGTAGGTGTGCAATTGATAGTCGGTGTGGCATTGAGGGAGCTACCTACCTCTCTGTCTCTTTAGTTTTCACAATTGAAAGAACATAGAAATAAATATCCCTTCCTTTCCCATGGGGATGCTGCAAAGGTTTAATGAGGCAATTCATGGAAATCTTTAACTGGCAAATATATACTTCTCCATATTTAAGGATGTTTGAAATGTGAGAAAGTGCAAACTGGCATGTGTTTACTCCTTCAGTCCTTGCTGGTCTATGGAATTTACCTAGTGGTTCTTTTTAATTTACATTTTGATGCACTTTATTGACTTATTATCATGATAATTTTTATTCATTCGCACATATCTGAACCCATATCCACAGCAGTGAATTTTCGTGAAGGTACCTCTTATATGCACAGGTATACATGTGTGTGCATGCACACTCACACTGCTGTTGTTCCTATTGTTTCTATGTTTGTATGTTTTCTGCGCCTTACTTATTTGTATTTGGTATGTATGTTGTTGCTGTCCACTTTGTGTCAGTTTGTTTATTATCACATTTGTCTTGATAAATAAGTAACAAACTATGGTATTTTACATTCTGACACAGAACAAAGTATCGTATTCATAAACTTCACTTAGAGTCACGAGAACTATAAAGGTTTGTTTCAACAATCTCTTTCTGTCCAGTGTCTTAATTCCAGATGCAATAAAGGAAGCTATTGTAATAGAAACAAAAAGATGTAACATTTCATTATGAAGAGAAAGTAGATGAAACTAGCAACACTATAAGAAGGTTTACCACATTTAAAGCATTATCAGTTTTAGGTTCTGGTCCTCCACATGTAGGGAAGGCAACAGAATATAAAACTATGAAAGTAGTTATGCTTGCATGGTATACAGAAGTACATGTAGCAACATAAACAAATGTAGAGCCTACGCACTTAAAATATATAGATTCCTATGAACACACATCCTAATGGATTTTACCCTTCATGTGACCCAACTGCCTTCTGGTCAGTCATCATGTAATTACTGCAAATGCCTGGTGAATTCAGCATTTCTTTATTTATACTGACTGTTTCTTCAGTTCTCATGAAGGCCTAAGACCATCAACTAATCCCTTCCCACCATTTGAGATATATTGCATGCTCATAATTATCAGAATTCCATAGATAGGTCTGCTTTGAATCAGAAGTTTGTGTTAGTCCTCCCTGACCAACAAGCAAACACCTAGCCCTCCGCCTACAGCAGTTTCACATGAGCTTAGCTCTGACACAGCTGTCAACTCCAGAAGAGGTCTTACAACATTGCTGCATGTTTGCTATGTTTTCTACCCCTATTCTCACGCCTTCATTCTTACACAAACTGGCCTGTATGGCAGTGCCTAGTAGCTACTTCTTTTTCTTCTTCTTAACAATTCTGGAGACAGAACCCAGGTCTTTGTGCATATTATGGCCTCTGGCACTGATCTTCATATCTAATCCTTCTACACTGCTTTTGAGGTACATGGGGACTCTTACTCCTCTAATTAATTAATTTATTATTATTTTCACCATGTCTTGTTTTGAATGGCTCTGATTTTTTAATCTTTTAGTGGAAGTTATTAATCTTAATTCTAACTAAAAGATATGCTTGTAATTTTATAATGGTCATAATGTTCATCTAATAAAATGTCAAAAATAATCATTTTATTCTAATTTTCTCGAGTTATTTTTATTTAACAACATCTACAATCATGAAAGGGATTATTTCCTTTCCAGTTATCACATAAGCCTTGTAGGGACAATAAGCAGTGAGATCAACTATTGTAATCAATATTACATATATCTAATAAAATAGTGCTTAGAACTACACTCAAACCTGCCTTATTTTAAAAGCTGTACTTCTTATAACTGGGCACTTTAGGTTTAGTGAACTCTAGTTTCTTCACATCATATTCTATTTTTTATCATATTCTATTTTTAACTTACAAAAATTTTATGGAGACTTAAAGTTGACAGAATAAGCTTGTCTGTAATATAGATTATTCTCTATGTTCTTTCTGATTAAGATTGCTCAAAGTGAATCAAAGATTAATCACACTTCTTTTTTTCTTTCTGTCTCTTTATCTCCATTTCTTTTTTCCCTCCCACTTAATAATGTGGCATTCAAACTTAGACAAAATATTTCTAAGACTAATTTTATTATTCAAGAGCTCAGATTTAGAGCTGATAAAGAAGTATTGTCACAGGGAGTGGAGAATAAAATGTATTATTTTATTGAACATAAAACATTTTTGCTATAAACTGTGTTAAATATATAAATAAATAGTTGGCAGAATTGACGATAAATAAGTGTTTTAGATTGAATCATTTCTAACTTGCAAGAATTGATTATGGAACTATATTTAGACACAAGGTCATGAGATAAAGTGGAGTGAATAAAGTAGGGCCGACATCTGATAAATGATGTACTGTAGGAAGTGATTTGAACACTGAAAGAGAAGACAGGGTTCCATGTACACAGGGTGAAACATAAGGACCATTGTTGGTAGATAACCCATGTAAACCCAGAAGGGAAGATCAGAGCTGTATACACCCTATTCTTGGATGTTGATACCTTTCAGACTGTGGGGGAAAAAAAAACTCTGCTGCTGTAAAGCTCCCTAATCTGCAGTATTTAGTTATGTCATCCTTCAATTAATATAGCAGGCAATTGGGTTTGAAAGTAACTCCAGACTAAATGTGAAGATACTATTTTTTATAAAGAAAAATTTATTATTATTTTATAAAAATGTTTTAAATCAGAGTTGAAACAAATCACAAAGATAAAGATACACAAAACACCCAAGTCTTTGTAATGATCTTTAATGTTGAGTTTTCTAATTCACTGTGGTAAGGGTGAGGCTAAATCATTTGCATGATCACAAACATGAGAGGCAGTTCTAGTCTAGATCCCCTGAAGGACTGTCATTTTAACACACAGGGCTTCATAACACCCTGGTACAAACAGTGTGCTCAATCAAAAATCTAGTGGACTATGTCACAGAGGAAACTTTCTGCCAAATAACCAGACGGGAATAAAATGCAGCAGAGTTGGGGACTCTGAGAAATCCCTTCGTGTTCACTCCAAAATAATGGATACAAAATAAACATTGAAATTGCATTTACTCCTCTCTATATAATGATTTCTTTATAATCTTTCCCAGATAATAAAGGGGTACTCCTTTATATCCGTGAATCATCATATAAAAATGTTGGTTTTGTTTGTTTGGATTTGATCCCCAAGATTGGATCCAGGTCCTCATACAAGCTAAGAATAAATTCTACAACTGACCCCCAACTTCTTTACTGTTTTGAGATAATCACCTTAATGTACAATATCTCACCAGAACCCATGTCTACTCCCCTACTGCAGTTTTGATCCCACTAATCAGCCTTTCCCCATTCAATTCAACCTAACACTCACCAGCCTCTAGAGATTACTAGGCTCTCATCATTGCCAAGACCAAGTTTTCAGATTCTGTGTATGAGTGATGTCAACTGAGCTACTTCACTGAAAGAAGTGATTGTATTTATTTATATATTTTGAGAATTTTATATATGAGTACTTTATTTACATGATTTCTATCCCTCCCTCTCCTACCTCCAATTTCTCCTTTATAACCCTTCACTACTTCCCTAATTTGTGAACTCATTTTCTGACTATATTGTTGATTTTATAAAATTATTTATTGTATTATTTTACCACACACACATAAGCACATACCCTACTATGTCAATTCAGTGTTTTTCATATGTCCATGTGTTTAGGGCTGAGCAGATGCAGCTGGATAATTTATTAGGTTGATCATACATGGAGAAAACTTTCTTCGCCCCCACCCACCCCCCCAAAAATTTCTGTAGTTCTCCTAAGGATAGGACTTTGTAGACTGTTCCCAAACACATTGGCATGGCAATTTATGTATTCACTCATCAGCTCATTTTTAGACAGCCATATCATCAATTTTTCATGGGTTCAGCATCCATAACAGGCCTAGAAGACACAATCTACCAACAAAACAACCTTTCTTAGAATCTTTCTATCCTGGTCTTCCACAATGTCTTCTGAGCCCTGGGTGTAGGGTTTGTGTTATCAGTTGGGGCTAGACACTTCACACTTACTTATTCTATGCATTTTCCAGTTATAGATCTATGTAGCAGCCTCTAACTGCTTCAAAAGAAGCTCCTTTGTTAAGGGGTGATAGCCATACTTCTATGCAGGTATAAGGATATATTTAGAATACAGTGTGAGAAGCTGTATTTATTTAGGAAAACAACAGTAGAAGGTTCTTCTCTAGGGTCTATGACCTCTCCAGTCATGGTTAGCTGGCTAGCTTTACAGTGCCAGGCATGAGTATTGTGGTACTGATTAGACTCCTAGTCCAATTAGACAGCTATTGGTTAATCCCACGATATAAGCATCACTATTGAACCATTGTAAGGATCTTCTGGGGTGGTTGCTGCTATGCTTTATAAACTTTACCACCAGACAAGACTATTTATTACTTTTTTCTTTGACATCTTATATAGCATCTTCTTCTACATGAGAACTCCCCTCAAGAAAGTCTTCCAGGTCAATGCAAGTTCAATTCCTCCAAGTACTATGTCCAATATTTGTGGTGTCTTCAGCAACAGGGACTTAATAGTCACATTCTGGGGGGGGCAATATTGTTTGGGGTTCCTTGGAACACTCTGGTCACTGGGTATCTGACAGTTTATGGCTCTTGGGTGGGACATTATCACCTGTGTGGATATGTATAATATGATTTTAAACAAGCGTATAAAATAATGTTTCCTCCTTTTCAAAGACCCTTGATGTTGTTTATCCCTCCTTCCTCACTCTCCTCTCCTTCTCTGTTACTCTTTACCACTCTTCAGTTAAGTCCCTCTCTTATTTTGTCACTTAATAGCAAAACATTTCTTTATAAATAGCATATGTGCTTATCTATCCTTAGCACACACCATGTTTAATGTATTCAAATTGATCTGCACTCTATCACACATAAAATATTACCAGCAGCACCTACTCTGCTTTGCTGGAGTAGTGGAGTATTGTAAAACTTCTCTATAATATGTAGGGTTGGGTCCAAGTGCCTGGGACCCACTGAGATGCTTACCTCACAAGAGCCCCCAACTCCCTTTCCTTTTCCTTCCAGAGTCTGAGATAATGAGGCCCAAGAGCCCAGTCTCAGTAGGGAGTGGATTGAAAGCAATTGAAAACGTCTCAGTGGCACCTCAGTTACTAAAAATTGGGGATTTCTGTATCCATTCTCCAGTCTCTCTCTAAGCGCATGGCTCCTAGCTTCAGCTTCCTTCTTTCTTGGTGTGAGCTCTGTAGCCTCTGGACTGAGCCTTGGTATTGTGATGAGTCAGTTCAGTAGACAAGTGTTTAGCGTTCGGCTGCGGCACCAAGAGACCCTAGAAGACTCACTCTGGGCTTGATTTTGACCACAAAACACAGACAAGGATGTCTCCTGAACATGACAGCTGCAGCAACCAGTCTTCCTGACTGTGTGGAATCCCAGGTCTGATATCAAAGCATTCTCAGAAAGCAAACAGCAGCTTTCTCCACTGCCCCAGCTTCCTGCCCAGGCAGTTGCTTTTTATATAGTAATAGCAGAAATAGTGATGAGAAAGGAGAGACAAGCTGAGACAGTAAAACCGAGATGAGACGGACATGCTATTCTGAGTTCAGCATCTACCACTTCATCTACAAACAAGGTTAATGCACCTGAGGGAATTGTCTAAGAAAGAAAAGTACAGGTGTCCAGGAAGCTGACTGACCTCCTGGAAGAAAATCTTTCTGTGACATGAAATGATTACTCTCTGAGCCACTACAAAGTAACAATAATAGACATCATCAACATTGCTAAATTTCATTCAGAAAGAGATTTCCAAGCAGAAAAACTATAGAAAAGATCATAGGTTAAATCTATTCCCACTCCCAACCTTGCCTATAGCAACTGTTCTGGTAATGATGGAGAACAATAAGCCTTCCCTCCGATGGGAAGTGTATACTCTGACAGTCGTCCCTTGAGCTCTTAATAGTTACTTTACTAAGTCTCAATCCCTGCCAAACCCCAAGTCAGCCCAAAGATGTTCACTCTGAAGTTAATGTATTTTGGCTTAATTTTCTGGATTTTATCGTATTTCTATTCCCCCTTCTCCAACCTACCCTTATCATGTTTGCTTATTTCTATTCAGTGCTACCCACTTACAATTAAAAAAACAACTTCTAATTCCAAAGTGTATCTAGCTTCCACTTGTAACAAATAGAGGGTAGGCATGGGAAACTTTTGACATATCTGTATGTCCTCTGTTATTTAACATCGAGTCACTCCAGGCTGCTAAACATATACCTGGAAATGTTCAGTAATCTATTGTTTTTCAGCTTTCACTATGAACATTTTAGTTCTAGAGATCTGAGTTCCATTGCTTTTCTGGGCAGATATGTGATGTAGGGTTTGATATGATCATAATATGTTATATACATGTATGCGATTTTCGAGAAATTGATGACTTAAGAATTCTAAATGGAGAAAACTTGCAACCAAGAAAAAAACAGACAATATATTTTTGATGTTAAAATAGAACAGAATGAAGAAGAAAGAAATATAATCCCTGATGAACATCTAAATTTTGCCAAGAACAGTCTACAAATAATCTCCATGGAATCTTGGAAAGTTTTGTAAGTTGTCTTAATTTGAAAAAGTAGAAATAGGCTTCAAGGTTTTAGTTCAAAACATATTCCTCCTCCAGCTCCAAACTGCCATGGCCACATCCTTCTCCCAACCACTTGTTTTGTTTTGTTTTTTTTCTATCATAGTCCATTGAGTCTAATTGATGCTGTCTTTGTATACATGGATGTAGAGCCATCTGTTGGAGAATGGGCCACCTAATAGGAGCCATTTCCCTGAAGAAAACCCACTCTCCCTACCTCAACTGTCCTCACCTGATAAGCTTTGGGTGTCAAAGGTTTACTGTCGATGACAAGGAAGCCTCTATTGAAACTCTTCTGAGTTCACTCTAATAAATAACATGAGCTAATTATGCAGCAGGAAAGTCTGGAGAACACAGCACAAGGTCCCAAAGCTGGTACATCTGGTATCAGTTTCTTAATTTTTTTTAAAGAACCAGTATATGTAAAGGTCTGTTAGACCCTTTGCTTTATGCTACTGCTGTTGTTTGCCTCTAACTCGTCGTTCTGTAACAGAAAGCAGGACAGCTATTCAGAACTCACACTAAAAGAAAGTGTTGCTCCATCCCATGTTTCTCTAAAATCCCAGAAACAGCTGTAACTTTCTCAAAGTTACTAATCATTAACTAAAAAAACTTAACTTTCAATCAGAAAGGAAAATATATTGATCACCTGTCATATTTCACAGAGGTGAGTAAAACAAAGCCCCACTCTGCCTAAGCTTATTTTTATCGGCATTAGGAATGGAGTATCGCTACAGTAGAAGTCAAGGAACCAACTGGAAATAGACCTGTGGCCAATGACTGAACTCCTATGTGGTTATTTTTCTGTTTATGGAAAGATGGACCCTACCAGCATCATTGGATTTTATTCTGTAGACTTTCAAACACTCAGTGTGCAAGAGGGGACAAAGTCATAGTCTAACGCATAGGTCCAGATCACTCAAATTCCTTGATTTATATAGTTTATCTAGCAGCTGACCGAGAGTGAAGGGCTCTGGTTTCATACTGTAGAAGTCAGGCATAGTCTGGCAAACCCTGCCACACACATTCCAGGTCTATCTAGAGTCCTGTGAATTGAGCAGGATTTATGAACTAGAGTTGAAGAGACTTACATGTTAGCAGGAGCAGAGAGCAGGAACAAGTGAAGGACTTTATGTACCATAACCACTATACAATGGCTGAAACTGCAACAGAGAAGAGACAGGAAGTAAAACCATCAAAGTACAGGAAAGAAAGCAGAGTAATGTAAGTGAAGGGAACAGAAGATCAAAGAAAAGGGGGAACCTTAGTAAAAGATCTGTCAGAAAAGGTGAGTGAGGGCTTGACTGATGGTGCATTCAGAGGGTGCAGGCTCAACAGAAGTGTGGAAAAGGAAACTTACCACTTATTCTGGAACAGCAAACAGAGATGTTCCTAGAACCAATGATGTGGGCAGCTGTAACCCCCCCCCCAAATCCATGGTCTTCATGGTAAAATATCACAACACTAAGGGAAGGAACTGATTTTTCCCTGCTTCATAACCCTTTCCCAAAGGTGCTTCCAGTTCCCCACGCATAAGAAAAATTCCACAGGCACAGTGGCACAGTCCTGATGGCCAGATACTCAAGATCGCCTCAGCTCAAGAGACAAGACCAGATAGTCTGGGACATAACAATGTCATAATTCAAAAAGTAAAAATCCGTGGGTTAGGAGAGCTGATCTGAAAGCCAGAGCAGAGAGAAAAAAAGGAGGAGAGGAGTTTCATCAACACAAAAGCCTCTCTACTCCAGCTCTTAGGAGTTGCATAGGCTAATAATAATAGGCAGTAACAAATACTGCATCTTTGTTAGTCATTGAAACTGTGAGACTGCAGACTATTTTCTCCAAATAGATGTTGATTAACTGAGGAGGGTGGGTCATGCCATAATTTCAGCACTGGAGTCGTGGGGCAGGAGGATGAGGAATCATTGTCATCATCAGCTACACAGCGAGTTTGAGGCCAGCCTGGTACACATGAGATCCTGTCTTAATCAAAAGAGGAAACCAGAAAGACTGAAATGATCTCTTGAGGGAGCTATACAGTTCCAATTATTTGGTTCTAATCTTTTTTGTTCTGAATTTTTATTTTGCCAGTTTCAGTCTATCACTAATGTTTCTACGATTCATTTCAGGATTTGGACAGATTCCAACTGACCCATTTCCTCCATTTGCAATGACTCCAGGACCCCTAGGAAATGGCAGCATGTCCTCGAACTTCTTGCTGAGTGGCATCCCCGGGCTGGAACACATGCACATCTGGATCACCCTCCCACTGTGCCTCCTGTATCTGGTTTCCATTCTGGGCAACTGCACAATTCTTTTCATCATCAAGACAGAACCCTCCCTCCAGGAGCCTATGTACCTCTTCCTGTCCATGCTGGCTCTGACTGACCTGTGTCTGTCTCTCTGCACCCTTCCGACAGTGCTCGGCATATTTTGGGTGGGGGCACGAGACATTGGTCATGATGCTTGCTTTGCCCAGCTCTTTTTTATCCACTGCTTGTCTTTCTTGGAATCCTCTGTGCTTCTCTCTATGGCGTTTGATCGCTTTGTGGCCATCTGCCGCCCTTTGCACTATGCTTCCGTTCTCACGCACACAGTGATTGGAAGAATAGGCCTGGCCTCGCTGGGCCGCAGCATTGCATTCATTTTTCCGTTGCCCTTTATGCTCAAGCGATTTCCTTATTGTGGCTCCCTAGTCCTCTCGCATTCCTACTGTCTCCACCAAGAGGTGATGAAATTGGCCTGTGCAGACATCAAGGCCAACAGCATCTACGGCATGTTTGTCATTGTTTCTACAGTGGGGGTGGACTCCCTGCTCATCCTTTTCTCCTACGCACTCATCCTGCATACTGTGTTTTCCATTGCCTCCCCGGCTGAGAGACTCAAAGCTCTCAACACATGTGTTTCTCACATCTGTGCTGTACTTCTGTTCTATACTCCCATATTTGGCTTGTCTGTAATCCACCGCTTTGGAAAGCAGACACCCCATCTGGTGCAAGTGGTCACGGGCTTTGTGTATCTTCTCGTCCCTCCTGTGATGAACCCCATTGTTTACAGTGTCAAGACCAAACAGATCCGGGATAGGGTAACTCGTGCCTTTTGTAACTAGATTAGTTCAAAATTTGCTATTTCTGCCAAGGCTTGGAATTGAGAAGATAATTTTTTTGTTTTTATCAAGAATTATAGAAGACTGAATAAATTACATCTCTCACATAATTATCTTCTTACAGGTGATGTTGGTTAATATAATTCATAATTGTGTGGTAAATCATATTGCCCCATTATATCAGCAGAAATATGGCTAATCATACTTTCCACACAAGAAATGGAAATTCTTAACACTAAGAGATGAAAGCTACTATTCTCTCCCTCCATTCATTTATTTATACCTTTATTTGTAAACTTTCTGCTTGGAGCCTTCTTGCGCAGCCCAGATACCACACTGAGAAGACCAAGACCCATGGTGTTTACATGTAGATGTTCCACCTACAAAGCTCATAGCAGAGCATTAGTTAATTCAATGTCAACACCAGTGAGTGGAAATAATTCAGATTATCCCAGCTCTTATCTGTCTAGCCTTTCCACTGGGCAATCAGTGACAGAATCAATTCTACCGTGAACCCAATCCTGATACATGTTAGTAAATAAAAGAATTTTTAAGAGACTAAATTTTGCATCAGTTTTTAATTTTGTTGCTCAAAGTAAAGTGTGATTGAATAGCAACAGACATGAGACATGATCTTCAATCAGATGATATTTCAGGAAAGAGAGGATAAAGAAATCTTTCTTTGGAGTGAGAACTGGATCATTGACAATTGTAGAGGGAATGGCTAATATCTCCCAAGCTGCTGGAACAGCATGGTCCAAAGCTGAGAAGAGATGAACAAGAAACAGTGTATCCAGAGAACTAACTGGATTGATTTTTATTTTTAATTTTTTTATTTACCTGTGTGTGAGAATTAGTGAGAGTGTAAATGTGCACACATACACACTCATACCTATGTATACGAAGGATATCAGGTCCCTCAGAGCTGACATTTAGGGTGTTTATGGGATACCTGTCTTGTTACTTATGTGTTGAGATCCAAATTCAAGTTCTAATAATTAAGTAGTTAAGTGCTGTTTACCACTGAACCATTTCTCCAGTCATTTTTGTTAACGTTGTTGCTGCTGTCGCTGTTCCCTTGTATATCTAGGAAGATTGAGAACAAGGGATCACCAAAGGGTCGTGGCTTACCAGGATGATTCTAACCCACGTCCATCTTGGGCTGGAGCTTCATGTGTCTCCCTGACTCTG
>LOEQ01002702.1:74019-91052 GCA_001685075.1 Bramus lutescens
TTAACCAATGAAAGTAACACATAGACAGATGACCCTCCTACATCAGGTTTTTATCAAGAATACCACTGCATATAGCACTATTAGAAGGAAGAGCATAGCAAGAAAGGAAAAGAGGTACTGTTTCTTTACGATGCAAATAAGTCATTGACAGGTTTTGAATTTCAATCATAATGAGATGGAAAGTCACTGGAAAATTGCTGTCATGGATATGATACATAAAGAATTGCCTATGGGAGGAAATGGGAGGTTATTGTAACAATTCAGGAAATAGAGGGTTCTGGTTGGGAGCAAAGGGTAATAAAGCAGCATAGGTAAATGATTATATGTTCCAAGTAAACATGATGAATTTAGTTGAAAAGTTGACATTAAGAAGTTTGCACATCATTATGGAGGAATATTGTTCTTTATCAAGCCATGTACAAGGATCTCTATGGTTCCTAGAAGGAAAACCATAGGTGGAGGAAGCAGAGAGGATAGAAAGAGTGGAGAATATCCTAAGCCCCTACATTATTCCTTTAGTTCAACATGGAATTCATTTCTAATTCGTATATAACTAACTGCTTTGTAATAACCATGCCTTGGAAAATATATCTAAGCAATTGAAAGAAGTCATTCTCACCTGTCTGGGAGGAATGGGAGGGTCCATTCAACTTGTGACATTATATGCAGGTGAAAACATCTTCTGTAAAGGTGTGGTGCCTTAAGTCCTGCTGTGGCTCAGAATCACCTTGACAGCCCCTATTCAGTTCAGCTTCCAAACCAGACCAGCCATAAACACATGACTGGGTGGACGGACAATTATCTACCCTGATAGAAGGGTGTGGACTATCTTAAGGGAGGAGGCTAAAGTCTCTCTTGTTCATATACCATCACTCTTTCATTTCTTTCATAAGCTTTGGATTCACTTAGAAGATGAAAATGTTTTATGGTATTCCTGGGTAGCTTCTAGACAATTTCTGGCAGTTTCTGAAATTGCAGTTATTTCTGTAACAGTATTAAGATAATTTGGATTTATTTAAAGTTTCTCACACTCAGGGTTTTCCCAAATGATATAGGACATTTACTACTGCAATAGATTAAACACATGTGTAATATTTGGCATTCTACTTTTCTTCTACTGAATTGGAAAATTAATGCAATTTATTTAAAAAATGCTCAATAGCCCCTTTTCAATAAATTGTTTTAGTTTCATTTTGTTCTATCTTTCTGAAAGATGCCATGTGTGTTAGTATGAATTTATTGTCATTATCATGATTTTCACAAATTCACTAATCCATTTTTAGTGTAAGTCTCAATTTTCAATAACCAATCCCATGATTCCCTTCTAAAGAATGAAAGAAAAAAATAAGACAAGGAAAATGCTTAGTAAGCAGAAAAGCACAATCTCCAATTCTTTCAGCACTCTAGCTCCTGGAATTGTGAGTATGTTGATGCTCTGCAGATATAATTACAGTTACAGCTATTGAGAGTAGGATATTATTTTGATGAACACAAATCCTTAGAATGTTTTCTGACAGTGGCCAATTTTGGAAACACGGCTATGGACTGTGTTGAGTGTATGTTGAGATGTGATGCTGTTTATTTCGAGGAGGGAGGAAAGGTCTGTGAACCCTAAAATGCAGGTGATTTCTAGAAGCTGGGAAAGGTAAGGAAAGATACTATTTTCAGTGAGCTCAGAAAGAAATATGGGATTGTCTACTTTTGATTTTAACCTTGTAAGACTCATGCGAGTATTTTGAACTAAGTGACTAAAGGATGAAAGCATGTCTATTATACTTAAGTGTTTAATGTATGATGTTTTGTTATACAGTAAGAGACAGCAAACATAGCATGGCAGAGTTTACTACAAGGAGAGGCTAAGGTGTAAACTAACGAGATGTGAGGTACATTTATGCTGCTGTGCAGAAGAGCAAGACAGTGTTAGCATAGAGAAGAACATCCATAATGATAAGAATGACTGTGTGGAGACTTGCCATTTTGGTATGAATTACTGAGAACTATTTTAAGATTTAAAATGAAGACTAATTTTAAGTATTAACTAAGAACATAGCAATGGGCATCAATGAGTGAAGAAGCACATTAGAGATGCCCCTCAGTAAATGAGGGTCTTCATAGTTTGATGACTGAACCATGTATACAAGCTTACTTCCACATCTACACACAAGTGTTGTTGTTGTCTTCCAAAAAGGACCCATACTAATTTTCATTAGTAACTGGTAAGCAGCACGCCAGCCTCATGTTTCAAGATTTCTCTAGGATACTATATTTAATATTCAGTCACCCATGACAAATTCTCAAAAAGAATTTAGACGCATCATCTAAACTTCTAGCACCTTTGAAAAGTTTGTATGAGTTCATAACAAAATTGTGGCCTCATCACCCTAGATAGAATTTCATGACAACCTTAACTAACACCTAGCTTTCCTTCCAACTGAACTTTCAAGTACAGAATCAACCTTTTAATCATTCCTTAAAATAGTTCTATGAAAAAACGTTAATAAATAAATTTTGATGAAGTATATTGGTACCAAATTCTGTGACCTGTAGAAATCTAATTTTAAGAACTACATTTTATGTGAAAGGCACAAATACTGTGGCATAAAAGACTAAACAGTAACACCACAGGGTTAAAAATGATTTTAGGCACTTTCTATAATGTGTCTATTTGCCTGCAAATTTCAAGATGTCATTATTTTTTTCTGCTGTGTAGTACTCCATTGTGTAAATGTACCACATTTCCTTATCCTTTCTTCAGTTGAGGGACATTTAGGTTGTTTCCAGGTTCTGGCTATGACAAACAATGCTGCTATGAACATAGTTGATCACATGTCCTTATGTGAACCACATTTTCATTACTCATTCACCATATGATGGACAACGAAGTTGGTTCCATTTTCCTTTTTATAGTGAATATCACACAATAAACATGGATACCTCTGTGCAGATACCTCTGTGGTAGGGTGTGAACTTCTCTGTGTACATGCCCAGGAGTGAATTATCTGTGTCTTATTTTAATTTTGAGAACTCTCCAATCTGATTCCTACAATGGTTATATTAATTTGTACCCACACCAACAGTGAACAAGTGCTTCTCTTTCCTCAAATCCTCTCTGCCATTTGCTGCCATTTGTTGATGACTGTCATTCTAACTGGGATTAGGTATCTCTCAAAGAAGTATTCATTTTCTTCTTTGATGAGTATGAATATTGCACACTTTTAAAATAGTTATTGGTAATCTGTGTTTCTTTCTTTTTTTTCTCTTTTTGAAAACTGTCAATTTGATTAACTTGTCCAATTATTGACTGATGCTTTTACTTCCTGGTGTTTAATTTCTGCAATTCTTTATAAATTCTGGATATTAGCCCCTTGTCTGAACTGTAGCTGGTAACGATTTTTTTCCTATTCTGTGGGTTGCTTGCTCTGGTGATAGTTTCAGTATTGTGCAGAAACTTTTCATTTCCAGTTGGTTCCATCTTTTGATACTTGGGGTTGGTCCTTGTGCTACTAGCAATCTGTTTAGAAAGTTCTCGTCAACCCCAATGTCTTGAAGAGTATTCCCAACTTCGTATTTCATTCTACTAGAAGTTTCAGTGCTTTTAAACTTAGGTCTTTGGTCCATTTGCAATTGATTTTTAAATAAATTGAAAGATAAAAATTTAACTTCATTCCTCTGCAAGCAGACAACCAGTTATGCCAGTACCGTTTGCTCAATGGCTCTATTTTTTCCACTCAGTGCTTTTGCCTCCTTTGACAAAATTAAGTGGACATAGTTTTGTCGTTTTATTTCAATTGACTCTGTCCTAGTCAAATGGTCAAGGAAATAATTTATTTATAGAGGGTCATGGAGCTGATGTAATAGGTGTCCCATCAGAGCAAATCCCAGATGCACCTCCAGACATCTGCAATGTATAGATAAGAGCCTGGGCTGGCAGATCTGAGACACCAAACTGAGAAGACTGCTCTAAATTCATTTTGTTTTGCTGTTCAGTTGAGTGGTCATAGCATCGCATTATCTTAGACATGGCTTCAAAGACTGTAACATATTTAAAACAATAATATCCCATGAACCAGGAATTAAAGGAGTCTGTAATTAAGAATGACTAGAGCAGAAACTTCAAAATTTTAGTATTTATCTATTTATCTACTTATTTACTTATCTATCTATCCATCTATCTCACTCTTCCCATCTCCCCTTCCTTCCCTTCTTCCTCCCTCCAGAATCTCTATGTCCCAAGCAAAAGAAAATGAGTTATCCCAGAGTCTACCCTGATTGTGTATAATTTTTCACTAGAAATAAACAAGGCTCAATATGGCAAAGAAAATAAAGTTGCAAGTCATTTCTTTGTATACATTTTCCCCTGAATGTGCAATGGAGCCATGGGATTGGCTGAGGCAGTGATTACGTGTTTATTGTCAATTAGCATGAGCCAGCTCGCTCCCAGCTTACTTCAAAGAAGTATCTGTCATTTGTTTTTAACGACAATTTCTCTCTCTCAAGCATATGTGCTAAAAAGGGAAATAAGTACCACAAGCTCATGTTGGAAGTGTCAATTCAAGTCTCTAAATAAAAGCTTCTGAAAACTTCCACCATGTCCATTCTCAGTTCTCACCGCCTTCTTCCTGATTGGAATCCCAGGCCAGGAGCATGTTCATGTGTGGATCTCCATTCCCATCACGTAACTCATGTAACCTCGTGACCATCCTGGGCAACCGTGCCAATCTCTTTGTGATCAGATCTGAATCCTTGCTCCATACACCCCTGTTCTATTTCCTTTCCGTTCTTGCCACCTCTGCTTTACGTCTGTCCCTCTCCTCCTTGCCCATCACGCTCCAGATCTTTGTGTTTAAAGCCACGGGAATCTCCCCCAAATGCCTGCTTTGCTCAAGGAGTCCTCAGTGCTCCTGCTCATGTGTGTCTTTTGACCACTTCTTGGCCATACACAACACTCTTAGGCACAGCTTTATTCCCACCAGTGCTAGAGTTGATAAAGTGGGATTGGTGTTTCTCAATAAAAGCATGCTCCTTGTGCTCCTGTTTCCTTTCACTCTTAACAGATTGGAATGTTGCAAGAAAAACCTTCTTTCTCATCCTTTCTGTTCCCATCAAAATGTCAGAAGCTGACCTGCTCTGACAACATAGTCAACATTTTCCTCCGGTTTCTTTGTTGCACTCTGTATGATGTTAGACAGTGTGTTCATTGCTGTCTCCTCTGTGCTCATTCCTGAAGACTGTGGATCCCAAAAAGAGAGCCTCAAGGCCCTCAGGACCTGTGTCTCCCACGTCTGTGCTGTGCTCATCTTCTATGTACTAACCACTGCTTTTGCATCCATGCACCACTTTGGTAAGCACAAGGCACCCATGGCCACAATCATCATTGCTGACATCTTTGCTAGTGCTGCCTCAGATACTGTCCAAATACACGGCAAATTTGTGAAAAGGTTCTAGGAAAATTGGGTATAAAGTGAACATGTGATGGGGCAGGAACCTGTGTCAGTTTAGTCAGGATCGCCAAGAAGATAATTTTTTTTCTAAGCTAAGGATTGTCAAGAATTCATCAACTCCATTTTCGCAGATTCTAAGCAGACTCAACCTCCCTAGCTACCAAAATCAGGTGAATTCAAGGTGGTCTAACTAGAGATGCATCATCATCTTTTTTAATCATCTTTTATTGTTTATTATTTAGTTGAAATTTTACATACTAGTCCAGTTCCCACTCCCTCCCCTTCTCCCACACACTCCACCTTCCCCACCCCATCCCCTATTCACTCCTCAGAGAGTGTAAGGCTTCTTTAATCATTTTTTATAATTAATGCAGCCAGTAATCTAAACTACTATGTGAACATAAAACTTAATGTGAGAATTGACAGGTTTGTCAGGAACAGTTTTACAATATGATTGGAACTCACTTGTTTGATATTTTGGCTTTATTGACTGTCCCTTTAAAATAATGAATATCAGAATAATTGAGAATTATAGGATGTTATTATTTCAATTTAAGATTTTGTTTCAGATTATTTTGTCTTTCCAATATATTATTCTTTAAGAAAAAAAGAAAAAACTTTTTTCTCTACATTATTTTTGAGTTGTTATCAGTAATAGCCAAAATAAGGATAAAGAAAAAGGACTACATTCTTGGTAAGATTTAGAAAAGATGTAAAGAATATGGCATTTTTAAAACACCTGGAATTTTCATTAACTGATTCAAAATACCTGTTATAAACTAAAAGGTTTTGTTGGTTTTTAATATTTTGTATTTCAAGTTACGTTATAGTCAAGTGCACCTAATGAGCTAGAAATAGTTTTCAAATAATCAAAAGTATTCAAGTGTTAGTAGTAAAAGATCATGTGTGTGTCTGTGTGAGATACACATACACATGGTTTCATATTTGAACAAGATAAGAAGCTAACTAAAGATGGCTGGGTCCCTCAAATCATTTTGTTTCCCATTCTACCTTTATTTATGATTATTCACTGCTATACAAAGTTAAAAATACCTAAGATGATTCAATGCTTTGAAAAATTGTATATAAATTAGAAGAAAACAATTGTCAACAAATTTTAATGTTTTGCTCTTTAAGCTAAACTTGCAAATAATTTTTGTTCTAAAGAGCAATTTTGACAAAGTTATTTTCTAATGGTTAAATATTCCTGGTTTTATGCCCAAAAGCAGTTTGCTGGAGTTATTATTGTTGGATATCTGAACATGACTGACACTCCTGGCTTACCTGGAGCAAAACCTTTTGCACCTCTTCCTAGGCTACGATTCTCAATTGTTTCTTATTGGCTCTAAATATTCTCTAGTTATGTCACAATACTTAGTTTCAACTTTTTAATTTGTGTTTTGTCTTAATTAAAGAATTAGACAGGTCATATTTACTACTGTATCTCCAATGATTGGCTAAAATCATAATCAGATTGAGAAAGAGACACATATGCATAAAAGATCTAATTCTTCACAAATTGTGGTGGGGATCAAACTGACGGTCTTTTGGGTGATGGATGAATATTCCACCACCGACTACATTCTAAGACCTTAGTTTTCTAAGGCTTGGCTACAGTGTATGTTTAGGATGACCTTGACTTCACCATGTAACTCAGGTCAGCCTCTGTTATATCCTAATTTCTGAGTCTCTAATTCTATATCCTTATAGCAGGGATAACAGGCCTGAACCACCACACTCATACTAGAAAACCCATATTGGTACAACTGAGAGATAAATTAATCTTAAACTCAATGAATTTGCTGCTAAAAATAATTCACGTTCTATTAGACTCTAGAGAAATCATATTGCCATAAAAGAATCAAAAAAGAATGTTTATGCCTCTCTTAATCTTTTATATGAGTTCAGAAATTCAAATCCTTATCAAGTAGACTATTTTTGCACTAAAAGAGTAAATAGACTTAAAAAAATCTTTTCCACTCAGCCTTTATATACATTTACTTATTTTTTATTATTAATTCATTTAATTTTAAATGATATTTTCTTATTTTACATGCCTATCCCAGTCCCACTCCCTCCTCTCCTCCCCACTTTCCCTCCCTGCTCCCCACTATACACTCCTCAGAGAGAGGGCAAGGCTTTCCGTGGGGAGTCAACAAAGTCTAGCACATCACTTTGAGGCAAGACCAAGGCCCTCCTCTCTATATTTAGGCCAAGCAAGGTATCCCTCCGAAGAGAATGGGCTCCAAAGCCAGTTCAAGCACTAGGGATAAATCCTGATCTCACTGCCCCACAGTCTGCCCCAATCACACATCTATCATCCACATTCAGAGGGCCTGGTTTGGTCCTATGCAGGTTTCCCCACTGTCAGTCCAGCTAAACTTTCTGTGTTTCCTTAATAAATCAATGAAGAGAACAAGCAGAAAACTTCAAACATTATTAAATACTATAAAGTTTAACACACTGAGAAATATCACAACATGATACAAAATAGACTGACTAGGCAAATAACAGTGGAAAGACAATGACAATCTAAGGCTAGTAAGTGTAGATTTGATATTTCCTCAGAAGTACATAAAATATGCTGAGATAACTAAATTTTATTTAGATTATGAGCATAAACTGAGCTAGGTGGTGGTGGCACATGCCTTTAATCCCAGCACTCTGGAGGCAGAGGCAGGTGGATCTCTGTGAGTTCGAGGCCAACCTGGTCTACAGTGAGAGTTCCAGGACTCAGTGTGAGCATCTGAAAGAGGAGGAGTTTATCATTCCTCCTGTTCTACAGTAAGAAGTTACAGTTTTAAAAATTGATCTAAAAAACTTTTCAAATACCTGTATTTCTAAAGTATTTAGTCTTTGAAACTAAGCCCAGAATTCATAAATCCTAAGTATGCAACATTACACACTATATTGGACTTTCAATAATTATGTTTCCTTCTAAAATTAAGATTTAAATTTCTAAGAGTCTAAGAATATGATGGGTGATAATATCAGAAACATGTTTGTGAGAACTTATTTAGAGAATTGCTGAAGTATTGAAAGTAGCATCTAGTAACATAAATTATGGTTATATATTTGCCACACAGCATTAACTACGTGATGTTCACTAAATAAATGTTAGGGATTACTTAAAGATATAGTCTTGATATCAAAGTTCTCACAGCCTTATGGAAAGAGTATTAAATTTACTGATGGAATGTGGAAACTTTAAGTACACATACATGAGTAACAAATGACTTATTCTGATGGAACATGAACCTGCTGAAATAGCTAGCATGCTTGAATGTGTTGCTTAAAGGTAACTAACACAAATAATTTTAGCCATGAATAATGTGACTATTGCTTGGCAGTGGTTATCTGAAAAGATAGATACAGTAAGCTAAGCAAATCAGAGTCCCTCTCCACCATTGTTTCTGCAGTGCTGTGGAGGGCTCCAGAAAACTCAGACACCAGAGATTAGGGCTGGTGTTCTTTACTTTCCAAAGAATCAGGTGGCTCAGATCAGACTATCTGTTGTTTTCCTGTCAGACATGGATTATTCTAGGTGGAAATAAAGTTTCCTAACTCCATAAGTGGAAGAAGATTTTAGAAAATTCTAACGTCCTCCCAACACCACACCAAAGGCTATTTTGTTACAAAACAAATATCCTTAATTAAGGTGATCTCAAGATGCCAGAATTAAGCAAGACTGCAGTCACTGTGTAACACTGCCATGTCTAGAGCAGTGGGGGACAGAAACAGCCAGGTAGGAGGCAGCAAACACTTTCAAGCAAAGGCTAATGTCTTGAAGCAGAGTCTGCACTGAAGAAGAGCTAGAGACTAAGAACCATCCTGACAGGTCTAGGCCATGCAGCAGCAATGAAAGGCAGTATGTAACTTGATGTATTATCCTAAGGGGAAATATATGAGTAATTTAAATAGGAAAGGCATCGCCTTTGCTAAGAAAATTAAATGGGTTAACAAAAGAGTGCCTGTGCAAGGAAACAGGACTCTGATTTGAACTGAAAACACCATTCAAGCCTTTTCTAGACTTTTTAATTACGTGTGTCTATGTCTGTGTCTTTGTACATATGAGTGACTTTTTCTCTCACCAGCAGGAGTGAAGGAAAAAACTTCTTCCTCACTCCCTAGAGAATGCAAACTTCAGTGAAGAAAAAGAAGGGCTTACTTAGTAAAACATAAAAATATAAACATTGTCATTTTTTCTGCTCTAACTATTCCTGCTTTACAGTGAGATAGCAATTCTACCGAAAGGATTTTGAGAGGTCTTTAGTCATTTTGTGTGTGTGTGTGTGTGTGTGTGTGTGTGTGCAAGCATACATGCATATGTGCCATGGTGTTGACCCAGGTAAGATAGCAATTTACGGGAGTCAGTTCTCTCCTCCCCAGGATTGGTCCAGGGGATCAAATCCAGGTCTTCAGACTTAACAGCAGGTGTGTCTACTCATGGTGCCACCTCACGGGTTAGGAAAATATCATTCTGCACATGAGATTCCATATAAGTGTTCCAAACATCATCATTTTACACATTTGCTCACAAATTGACTTTGAAATGTGTTTTTTAAAACTCTCATAAACTCAAGGTCTTTCTCCTGTAACTCAGTTGGGATTTGCTTATTAATCATAATTCCTGGAGATAAGATTAACCAATCATCTTCCCTTTTAACCTTAATTCATGTACTAGAAAATTGTCTCCTTCTTTCCCACCTTTCTCTGAGGCTCCTCACACTATAGTCCCTTGAACTCTTGATTCGGAGTAGCCTGTATATGGTCCGTCGAATAATCTTCGTCTTCAAGCTGTAAATGATTGGATTCAGCACAGGAGGCAAGAGTAGATACATATTGGCCAAAACGCTACAGATCACCCTGGGGGTAGAACTGAAGAGACGGTGTGCCAAAGACAGTGTGATCATTGGCACATAGAAAATGGTCACAGCACAGATGTGGCAGACACATGTGCTGAGAGCTTTCTGTTGTTTTTGGGGGGCCACAATGCTCAGAACAGTACGAAGGATCAAGATGTAGGAGAAAAGAATGAACAATAAATCAGTACCATTCAGGTAGAGCTGAAGAAACATTCCCCAAAAACTACTGATCCAGGGGTTGGTGTGTGTGAATTTGATCACATCTGGATGGAAACAAAATGGGTGGGAAAGCTCTTGGCCTCCCTGGAAGGACACACTGTTCACAACTATAATTGAGGGAAACATGAAAACCACTTGTCTTATAAAGATGATCAGTCCAATCACCAAGCTCATCGTGTCTGTGAGGAAAGTAGCATACTTCAGAGGGCTACAGATGGCTAGGTAGCGGTCAAAGGCCATAGCCACCAATACTGACGACTCCAGGAATGAGAAGCTATGCACAAAGAACATTTGAATGAGGCAAGTTTTAATGCTGATCTCCTGGGCATGAAACCAAAGAACGCCAAGAACAGTAGGAAGCGTTGTGATGGTCAGACCCAGGTCAACAACAGAGAGCATGGAGAGAAAATAGTGCATGGGCTTGTGGAGACTTCGTTCAATGATAATAGCAAACAAGATAATACTGTTTCCCAAGAGTGCAATGGTGTAGAGAGCACAAACAGGAATGGAGATCCAGACATGAGCAAGTTCCAGTCCAGGAAAGGCAGTAAGAAGAAAACTGGAAGAGGAAGATGTAGTGTTATTGAAGATCAGCATGGCGGTGGAAATATACTCTGAAAAAAAAAAAGTAATACTACTATGTGTCATCAGATCCTTTCTGCAAACCCCCAAGCATTTATACATCTTTCTCAAATTACACAACTATATTCTGCATTTAGAACTCCCAAATCTCCATAATATGAATTAAAACCTCTAATCTAATTTCTACAGTACCTTGGACCATTCTTGTTAGAGTCTGGCCTCATTTTCTTGCCTCTGCTCCCTCTAGATAGAACTGTCTCTCGAATTTTATACTCCAAATATCTTTAAAAGCTCGTGTGTTGAATTCTCGGTCCCAAGGACACACTGTTTATAGTTGAGCTTTTGAAAATTTATTGAATCATAAAATCTCTGAAATCATGAGTGTATTAATCCACTTAGATTAGTAAGATATAAAGAAGTTTAGGAAAATTTAGGTAATAAGATCTATTTGAAGGAAGTTAGTCACTGAGGATATGCCATGGAGGGATGCAGCTTGATCCCTGCCTCTTCCTCCCTTTCTCTGTCCCATGGTTTCCACCAAATGAGCCATTTTTCTTCATTTTAGGCTTTTAACATGGTGTATTGCCTTGCCACAGATATAAGCAACCAAGTCAAGTATCATAGATGGCATCATAAGACTAAATAAGTCTTTCCTCTGTATAAATTATTTATCTTAGGTTCATTCTCATCTTATTTTCAAGATTAGTCCTACCTTGAAATAAAATCTTGTAGATATCTATCATGTAATGTAGACTATGAAATCACAATAGCCATAATTTTAACCTGATAGGGCTTTGTGTTGAGTCGTTAAGCTGTCGCTGAGGTTTTCTAGAGATAGCACTTGAATACGAGCTTAGCCACACTGCTATGATGCACACAGTGTGATGCCCCTGTTAGTGTATGTTGAGATGTTGCTGTGCAGTTGAATCCTTGTACCTGAATCATTGGCCACCCTTTCTTCTACTCTCATAGTCTATTGTTAGTATCATCGATTCTTTGTTTCATTTCCTACAACTGAAAGAATTCCTTTGCCCATCTCTTGTATTTGTAAGCTGTTCTCATTGCTCTCTGCTTCTGTTTCTCTGTGTGACTTTCCAGCCCCACTAAACCACCCAGCTTCTATTCTCTCCTCCTCAGTACACCTTTGCACTGTTGTTTCTATGTCTTTCCTTTGAGATCCAGCATGTGACTTTAAACTCACTTACTGCAAGTGTACTGTTTTAAAGAGCACTGTCAAGACCTGAACATTATTCTAGAAGCATTCTCATTTTCCTTACATGGACTAATAACCAGTAAACAAGATTAGTGCTTTCTAATTGCATGCACAAGTCTCTATCTGACTAACCGCACTGGAGGTAACATTGGCCCATACAAGAGACAGGAAACAATGACTTGGTTATGATCCACTCTATTCTATTCTTTAGTAATCCAAAGGCTTAAATCACTGCCTCCAGCACCAACAGTGACAGACCCCAATCTCCGTGGCTCTCAGATACTACATAAAATTTCATTTGTCAATACTCTTTATTTATATCACAATCCAAAACATACTTAGACAGCATCAGAGTACTTTAAACTGAAAATTCTCCTTTGCTACTAAAATCTGTACCACAATGCTTGGGCATTGGATAAAATTTTTAATTATAAGGCAGAAATGAAACTGAAAATTGGTATAAGCAAGTGTTATTCTTTCAATCTGGAGTGTGAGTTTCTTGATACTTATGGCATGTGTGTCTTACATCTTTCAGTGCTAGCTAGTGGTACACAATCTGGAACAACAGAAAGCTTTGATTAATAAATTGCAGAATAATTATGATCACAATAAAGAGTTCTGGCTTCAAGCTCCTTTCCTCTTTCCTTATTATCTCCCTATACTCTGGCTGTATCTCAATTTCTGTGAGTATTTAACAATATCCCTGTTTCTTCAACCACATTTTCCATCTTCCAAGATTTTCTTGAGTTTTCTTTTATCTCTCTCCTCCCATCTCTAACTCTTTCATTTTTCCCTTCAATCCTTCCCCATATGCACACTCCACTTACCTGGTCACATATCTTGAGTCTCTTCACATAGCAGAGATAAACCAGTTCCCAAGGAGGAGACTATATAGGGAGTCTCATAGAGTCACCAGACAGCAGTAATCTTGATTATTGAAGTACACTAGATGAAAACAAGAGTGATGAGATCAATATGAAATGTTCCTCCAAAGCACTCAGACATAACACACAGCTTTCAGGCTCAAACAAACCCCATCTATCAAAGCTGAGAGCAAAGGCCTAGCCCTGGAGGCTGACTAATAAGTGTCTTCAAAAACAGCCTGCCTGTGTCAGCTAACTACATCTATTTCTCTTCACCCAGCTCTGGGATACAGATTATCAGCCAAAGAAGCACCCTAAATGTCAGAGAGTAATTAGGACATGGTTGGAAAAGCAATCCCTCTCTTCTATGGTGCTAATACACCCTTTGTCTAACAGGTTCTAATGCCTCACCAACAATTCCCTGGTCCTTCCTCTAATACTGGAACGCTTCCTGAGAATCCATAATACTCCACTCATGCCTGCTTTCTACTAAGCTTATAAGAATAAACAACTTAATATTTGATGAGAAACTACATCATACTTTTATGTACATTGTTATATGCATTTGTCATCAACCTAGTGAGTTAAGAGGTGTTCTTCATTTTCTCACATCTGAGGGAATTAAAGACCACAGAGGTTTTTGAGAAACTTTATGTAAAAGCTAGCACCTTACAGAGCAGGAATTTAAGTGCACACCTTATTACTCAATCAGCTTTGACACCCTCTTCAGTAAACTGTTTTATCCACATCAAATAAGGTTTCAATGCTTCATTTTCAATTAACCCATTCTTTGGGGCTCCTGATTCCAGTTGCAAGAATACATTAAAGTTAAGTCTTATTTTGAATAGGATTCAATTTTCTATAGATGGCAATAAATCAATCATCTTTATGGTAACTAATTTTCCCTGGATTATGCTTCATTTAAACATTTTCATGGTTTCTTGCATGATGAATACACAATTAAAAGTTTCATCACAGTAAGTACCTAGAGATTAATAATTTCACATGTTACACATTAGGAAAAGTCCTAATTTGTGTGCAAATACATGATTCCCCATAAATGCTGAGATTTCAAACACAACTTAAAATATTGATTCCAGAAAAGAAAGGAAATACATAAACAAAAAAAACCCTATCTCATCTGTCTTAATAAAGTAGCAGCTTTTATAAGCAAACTACAATTGGATTGATGAAGGAATTGGGGAAACAGCACATTTCACAATAACCTCAAATAATATAAACTGTCTTGTTTATATTATACTCTAACCAAACAAATGAAAGACTTGTATGGAAAAAATACAGCCTTTGAAGAAAGAAATTAAAAAGGATATCAGAAGATGGGAAGATCTCCCATGCTCATGCATCAGTAAGATTAACCTAACAAAAATATCATTTCTAGTTGGGTGGTCGTGATGCACACCTTTAATCCCAGCACTTGGGAGGCAGAGGCAGGAGAATGTCTGTGAGTTTGAGGCCAGTCTGGTCTACAAGAGCTAGAGGACAGGCTCCAAAGTTACACAGAGAAACCCTGTCTCAAAAAACAAAAACAAAAACAAAACCCCACAAAAATATCCTTTCTACCTAAAACAATCTACAAATTCAACACAATTACATCAAAATTCTAACAGAATTTATTCACAGATCTTAAAAGAATAATTCTCATCTTCATATAGAAATTCAGAAAACACAGGAGCGCAAAACAATCCTGAATAACAAAAGACCTGAGGAAGATAACGTCATCCCCAAACTGAGATTGCACTAAGGAACTATAGTAATAAAAGGGGTATGGCATTGGCATAAGAACAAACCCATCAAAGTGTAGACATGCAGCTTCTAGCTCAATGCATGCATTGTCCTTTGCTCATGCAATTTCTTTTGAACATTTTGTCTCTTGGTTATAACTCCTTCCACACCACAAGCTTTATAGTATCTATGGAAAGAGATAAATGAAGACATGAGAAAACAAAGAGCCACATTAACCACTGAATGCAGCATGATTATAATGGAGTGACGCCTGCTCAAATGTGGAAATGGTTTGACTGCAAGGAAAAGGCAGAGAGGGTGGAAACTACTCTATTAATATTCCATACTACAGTGGGATGGTTATAAAATAAAATAATATTTTATCTGGTTTGTGAAAATCTGGAAGAGAGACAACTTAAAACCTCCATACCAACTGTAAAAGGTTGTTGCTTCCAGCCCTTACCTAATCAGCATACACTATGGCATGTGTTGAAGTAGCCCATTAAATCCCATTAGTGTGCCAATAAAGACATATTAATCAGATTCTGAAAACTGTTATAAAGAAAAGTAACTAAATTTCAGATGTTAACCTATTATTTTGACTTTCTTCAGAATAGTATATGGAGCCTCCTGGGAACATCTAATTGTTGTACCAGGTTTACTGTCCCAAGGGCACCTAGTGGCAGTGTTCCCTGTGTTCTTAGTTCTTACAGACAAGCAGGAGCCATGTGCACATATACTTGACTGGACAGTGATCGAGCAGAGGTCAGAGCCAGGTAAGATGCGAGGACCAGGTAGATCAAGCACACTGGGGAGAGATTGTTGAAGAGTGAGATGGAAGGAAGAGAAAGCGGGGAACACAGAAAGGAGTGGGGAGGCAGCTGCACCGTAGTAAAGGAATGCAAATCAAAGAGCAGAGATGTTTAGATGATGGGTTTGGAGTAAGAAACACAAATTAAAGATCATGGGAGCTAAATGAGAAATCTGCAACTGATTTGCAAGCAATCTTTTCTTTTTTTTCCAGGAGAAAACATCAAAAACTAGTTATGGACTAGATATGGGGTAGAGTTCCTGTGTGGACCACACAGAGATACTGTACGCTTTATTTCCTCACATTGTCTTTAAATTTGGCTGATGTGAATGCTTCCTTTTTATTTTAAAAGGATATTTTTATTTAGTCTTTGAAGATTTCATATATACTGTATATTTGTCGGTTACATCCCAAATCCCTTTCCTACTCCCTCTGGGACCCTTAAAACCTTTCTTCTTTGCCTTCATATCTTCCTTTTTTCTTTTTTAATTTTTTTATTGAGCTCTACATTTTTCTCTTCTCCCGTCCTTACCTCTCCCCTCCCTTTCAATTATCACATGTACTCACCCATAAGTGGTTTTTAAACATAAAGCAAAGAAAACCAGGCCAAAAATCACAGTCCCAGAGAACCTAGACAACAATGAGGACCCTAAGAAAGACATACATAGATCTAATATACATGGGAAATAGAAAAAGACAAGATCTTCTGAGAAAATTAGGAGCACGGGGACCTTGGGAGAGGGTTTATATAAATAATTCTATGAGTATTTTTAAGGTATTTTTAATTTTTTTGATTTGACCCCAGTTCTACCTTTTTATAGAGACCCCATACTCTGCACTCGCTTCCCACTCGTATAAGGACTGTGCCTACTTTGCAGCATAGAAAATCAGTCACGCTATTTCAAACCATCACAGTCTGATTATGCTGTCCTTGGGATTTTTTTTTTTTGCTTTCTTAACTCTGATTTTGTTTTTCCAAAAACTTTTACTGTAGCATTTAGATTTTTATAGATATTTTGTACAGCAGTTTTAAGTTAATCCTAAGAACACCATAAATATGTTCCATTTACTTCTGTAGTATTATTAAAAGGCATATTTGCCTCGAATATAGCAACCCAAATGTAAAGATTTATGAAGTAGTGAAATTTTATCTTTCTAAAAATTGTCAGTGTACCTGGAGTATAGGTCAGTAGTAAAACATGTTTTTCAGTTGCATAATGCTTGCATTCAGTGGTCAGCTAGAGGAAAGAAGGCAGGTAGGCAGGCAGGCAGGCAGGCAGGCAGGCAGGCAGGCAG
>LOEQ01002702.1:91833-108186 GCA_001685075.1 Bramus lutescens
TCTAAGTTCTCTAGGATTGTGATTTGTGGCCTGGTTTTCTTTGCTTTATGTTTAAAAACCACTTATGAGTGAGTACACGTGATAATTGTCTTTCTGGATCACCTCACTCAAAATGATGTTTTCTAGCTCCATACATTTGCCCGCAAAATTCAAGATATCGTTATTTTTTCTGCTCTGTAGTACTCCGTTGTGTAAATGTACTACTTTTTCCTTATCCATTCTTCAGTTGAGGGGCATTTAGGTTGTTTCCAGGTTCTGGCTATGACAAACAATGCTGCTATGAACATAATTGAACCCATGTCTCTGTGGCATGATTGAGCGTCCTTTGGATATATACCTAAAGTGGTATTACTGGGTCTTGAGAAAGATTGTTTCCTAATTTTCTGAGAAATCGAAATGCTAGCACTTTTCAATTTCAACCCATGTAAGATTATCACCCAATGCCTATTACCCCTACAGGTACATTTCCATATTTATAGGCACTATTGCCCTCTGCTTCATTTTATGGTTATCAGTGATACTCTTCTTAAAAGGCCCTGGAAAACAATTTATTCTATCAACAATAAAATCTTGGAATGAGTGAATAAATAATATAGCTAAATCATTGTGGAACTAAAAGACAGAAATATTAAATTCCTTTATTAGTATACAATAGTCTGCCACTCTCTATTATGGAAATTCTGGCAATATGACAATTTGAATCCAAATCAGAAATAGATATATTGACCAAAAACACCCCACCAGATATTATCTAATAATTTCTTTCTACTTTTATTCCAGAAGAGACATTGCAAATATTAACCACTACCTTCCTATTTTCATAGCATAGATATTAAGATAACATACTTGAAAATTTGTATGAATTGAAGTCACCAAAGGGGAGAAAAAATGGTGTGATTTTTGTGCCAGCAAAGTGTGTAATAGTTGAATGATTCTACCTTGAAAGCAAAGATGGTCTAAGACTCTGGGAAACCTTTAATGAAATTTCTACTCGTAAGGAATACAACTCACTTATTAAAAAAAACTAATATTAACTGCAGAATAGAGAACTCACTTGAGGAAAACTTAGTGGGTATAAGTGGTCAGTAAGAGAACCTTAAAGAAAACTTCCACTCCTCTGCCTAGTCCTCAGAAAGACAGACTGTTGCAATGATCATACATTTTATAAAATTTTTTGCAAATAGGTTCATTTGAGGTTTCAAGAATGGTACTTATATTATGGTGTTAAATAAAATGCAGGTGGTATATTCCTATATGTTTTACATGTGGTTGCATAAAGGCTGGTAAATTTTATGCTATGTGCTTTGCTATATTAAAATAAGGTGAAGGAAACTTCCATCTTCTTTTTAAATTTGTAACAGGAAATGCTAATTTGAAAATTTTTTATCCAACAAAAAGTTATTATCCACAGAGTTCATTGTGAATACACTGGAGTCAATGGGAGGCAGATCAAATATGAATATATGCTTGGATTGTATGTATGTATATACTCATATAGGCATACATATGAATATATGCTTGGAGTGTATCTATGTATATACTCATATAGGCATACATACGAATATATGCTTGGACTCTTTGTATGTATATACTCATATGCACATACATATGAATATGTGTGCATGAGTTTGTATGGAAGTGGGCTTATGAAATTAAATGTCAGTGTGGAACTAAGTTTTTAGCAGTTTTAAAATTATTATTTTAGCACACTTCTCTAGTTTAACAAGAAGTTGTATGTTTGCTTTTCTTTTAAACCTTGAAAATTTTCAAAAGAAGACATATTTAGGTCCTTTAATGTGCAAATATGGAATATTTAGTCTCATTTTCATTTCCCAGGTGAACAAATGAGCCCAAGAACAGGCACCTCACCACATATAAACTTCAGAGGGAAGATAAAGGCAATGTAATATAAAAGATGTACAGACATTTTAAGCATATTCTTTCATCTATTATTTTATTTATGCAATCATAAAGCTATTTGATTCATATGAGACTATATTTAAATTTGGGGGTGTGAACTAGTGAGTTAGCTTACTTAGTGGTGAGAACATTATGAAAAATTTGAATGGATCGCATGCCAGTCACCCAGTTTTCATTCTGACAGCATCCCAGGGATGCCAGACAAGAATCCATGGATGGTCTTTCCCCTGGGATTTCTCTACATACTCACCATCCTGGGAAATGGCACCATCCTAGCAGTTGTCAAGGTGGAGCAGAGCCTCCATGAGCCTATGTAGTACTTTCTCTGCATCTCGGCTCTGACTGATATTAGTCTCTCCATGTCTACTCTGCCCTCTATGCTCAGTATCTTCTGGTTAAATTCCTCTGAGATTCCCTTTGATGAATTTGTAACACAGATGTTCTTCATTCATGGATTTGAGTGGTAGATTCTGGAGTCTTATTGTTCATGGCCTTTGACAAATTTGTGGCCATCTGAGAACCTCTGCATTATGCATCAATCCTCACTAGTGCCCTTATTGGAAAGATTGGACTAGTTGTCTTTGTCAAGGCGATCTGCGTGGTCTTCCTGTGCCTTTTCTTACAAAGAGGCTATAATTCTGTCATTCCAATGTCTTATCATTCATACTGTCTTCACCAAGATATGATGCGCCTAGCCTGTGCCAGCACCGTGTCCACAGCCCCTATGGCCTCATAGTCGTCATCCTCAAGTTAGGGCTCGATGCTCCCATCATTCTCTTCTCCTACTTAGTCATCCTGAAGGCAGTGCTGGGCATTGCCTCAGAGCCCAGAGGCTCAAAACCCTCAATACCCACCTCTCTCGCATCTGTGCTGAGCTTCTCTTTTATATGTCTCTCATCAGTGCCACCATGATCTACAGATCTGGGAAACATTTATCATCAATTGTGCACATGCTCATGGACAATAGCTACCTTCTCCCCGCTGTGCTAAACCCCATTGTCTACAATGCGAAGAACAAACAGATAAGAAGTCGGGTTATGAGAATGTTCCAGGGGAGAAAGAGCAGAGCCTAGTCAAATGGAATCATAAGTAAAATAAAAATTAAGTTAACACTGGAGTAATTCATATTTCCACTTTCAGCAGCTATGATACAATCAAATTTTAAAATCTGATTAGAATGTAGTGTAGGAGTGAACAAGGCTGAAGGCAAAGATAAAACACATTATTTTTGTTCTGGCTGTATTCAATTTGGAAAGCATGTATTTATGTATCTGCCATCATAAATGAAATTTAATTTGGTAATATTATACTTCTGTCTATAAAAGTGGGTATAAGCACCAATCATTATTGTTTACAGATAACCCTTATAAGTGTTTTCTTTGTTCTTTCTGTTAATTCTTTGAGCATTTATTCTTTCAATGTTAAGTAATATTTGATGCATTAGTTAAGCAATAGTTGCATTAAGAATGATTTAATAATCCCACAATGCTACTGAATAACTAGGTTACGAAATATTATATTTGAATAGAGAAAAACTGCTATAATATTGTAACACAACAATTCAATTACCTTTATGTCTAGGTATTCATGTTTTCAAAGGGTTCTGTGATAAAATTAAATCAGACACATTATTCCTAGTACATACCTTTTATTTAAAAATATACAATTTTCATTTACATATTTAATAAAATCATACAGAATTCTTTCAACCTAGTAAGACTGTTGACAATATTACTGTGTACTGAGGTTTTGATAAAAGTTGACAGAATAAAGGTACTTTAGGGTTTGTGTAAGTCTAGTGGAAATACTGAACGTAAGTGAAATGAAATGCAGCATTGACATTTTCAGAAGAATATGTTGCATGTTCTTGTGTTTATGATAATATCTGTTTTAACAGTACTTCAGTATCAGGCAACTAATTTGTTAGGCCATTTAACCATAAATTAATATATATTTAACACTAAGAAATACCAGTAATTATGCTGGACCCCAAGGATATAAAGAAACATACCTTATTTCCTGTTCAATTTTGTAATGTTTCTCTGTAAACAAGTTCACTCAGACGATTTCAATGCAAACAAGACCATATTAGAATTCTGCATTTAATGTGTAGTTAACTGATACAGCTACATCATATACCTGTTACCTTACTGAATTTTGCAACAATCTTTGAAAGAGCTGTGACAAGCATTTTCTACAGAAGAAAAATGAGATCCAGAGAGTAACTTGTCAAGGTCGTATCACTTCTAAGTGGCATAGCTGGATTCAAATGCCGAGCTACTTCCCTGAAACCTGTGAACTGAGATTTGGCCCATGCCTCAGGGTTTCCAGGACTCACAAGCACCTGCCAAAGAAAAAAAAGACCTTCTGGCCCTATGATAGATGGCAGAGAAGCAAGAGCAGTCACACTGCTGAAGCTTTAAGCAAGAGCTTCACCTGGACAAGATAAACTAGACAGAGTCAGTTAAGGGTAATCCTGAAGGATTGAGTTTATGATGGCACCAAATTTATCTAACAGTTCCTGATTCATAAAGATTTTGATTGTATGTGTTTGGAGGTTATTAAGCATTATTCTACATTAAGCAAGGACTCAATATTGATGCAATATAAGTGGGAAACAAGCCTCAAAGAGAATGTAGAACTTTACTTGCATTTGTTAATCTCATCTTTCAAAACTGCTGTTTTTATGTTGCCATGTATGATATACATTGTCATAATATTGTTTGTATATAATTTTTAGTGATTAGCTATAGAATACAATTATATTTAGAGATGTGCTTGTTTTATTCAATACCAGCTTTAGTAGTTTAACAACCATAAAACATAGTTACATTGCATATAAGGTGAAAGCAAGCAACAGTTGCTCAGAAAATACATTTGTAGTGTTCAGATTCTGTGAAAACAGGGGCTTAAGGTGCCCTTTCTATTTTGTCTGCCCTTTTATTCTTCAATGGAGCTATGAGGAAATAAAATCAAATCTCAAAATTTTCTGCAAGGCTCTGTATGTATTCTCTGTAGCTCACCACACAAGCATCCACATAAGTTCTCTGTAGCTCATCACATGGTCCTTCTCTGGGCCCAGCTTTACCTCCATTAATGTCTTCACAGTTCATATCTCCTTCCATGTAACAATTCAATTATTTATTCTGAACTCCCTCTGAACTTGATTTCTTTGGGTAAAATTCAAGTATCTACAATTCCATTTTGTCTTGTTTAGTAATTTTAGACATCTTTCCATTTCCTACCCTCTGATCTTTTCCAGCATGTGATGAGTCTATGTCTCCATGTCCTACACTAGCTTTTCCCCTTTCTTTCATTTCCTACATCTCCATTTGTCTCTTTCCCTGTCTTTCTAAAATTTTAATTAAATTAACACTCCATAAAACCATAAATTGATAGTTGAAGATGCAGAGATCCACAGCCAAACCCTAGGCAAAGCCAGAAGTACCTCAAGAGAAGGTTCTATAGTTTGTATAGGTTGTATTCGGTTGTATAGTTTGATGTTCTTATGGGACTCCCAACAGTGGGAGTGGGGTGTCCCTGACTATTTTGCCTATGTGTGGAACTCTTTTTCCTTACTGCATCATGTTAGACCATGTTTGGTGGATATCCCTGGGAGGCCTGCTTTTTTTTTTTAGGGAAAAAGAGGAGGAGTTGATCTGAGGAAGAAGAGAAGACTGGGAAGGACAAGGAGGGTGAAATGAGTGAAAACTTTGGTCCCTATGAAATGTATGAGAAAATAAAAGATAAGAAAATGAATTTAGCAGTAAGTTCTGAGGATGATATATAACATATAAAAGCCAGTAAGGGACAATAAGGCTAACTGTGTTCTCTAAATCTTGATTCCAATGTTATTGTACTGAACCAAGTCACCCTTTATTTTAACAGAATCTATCAGTACTTTAATACTTCCTGTTATTGCCATTTCTTCCTCTCTTGTGAGACTGGGACACTTAGAAGAGCATTGAAATAGTGTTGAATTTTCTTCTTTCTATATGTCAGATCATTAAATAAAAATTAATCCATTCCCTATGAGTTTTAATCCATATACTACTCTACCAACCAGGGATTTAAATCTTTCTGTCATGTCAGGCCACAGTGGTGGCATTAGTGTTAGGGGAGCAACCAATCTTGCTGGATATAAAGCCAACTCCACAAGATAGAATCTATATATCTGGAAAAAAAAACGAAACAAAACAAAACAAAAAAAGCAAACAAAAAATGCCTAAGGCTGAGGCTGTTTAAACATAGGCTCCAGGTCTGATAAATGGACATAGTGCTAAAGTGTCACCTACATTTTTATCTTTATACCGATAGGCTAGTGAGTGTGAGTGTATCTCCCTGTACTCACCAGAGAAACTTCTCCTTTTTTTGTAATTATTACAGATTTCTGACTCTGACCAGGGAAACAGTTAAGCTAATTGTGGATTCTTTACTTTTCCCTCAACTGCTCCAAATCTAATGCTCTGTTCTCATCCCCAGCTCTACAGCAGATGGCCAACGGTGGCCACCTTCTCCCATGCCCCATTTCCAGTGGATCCCTCATGGCTCCCTCTTCTATCCTCCCTCCCCTCACTGCTTGCTTTACTCCAGCCCCCAACTCCAGAAGACACTTCCTTGGAACCCACAGGTTACTCCAGCTAAGGAATTAGATAGGTAAACTGAAAATCTTCCCCTCTCCCAGCCCCCAACTCCAGAAGACACTTCCTTGGAACCCACAGGTTACTCCAGCTAAGGAATTAGATAGGTAAACTGAAAATCTTCCCTTCTCCCTGCATTCCTCAAAGTCCAATCTCACAGTCTGATTCTGAGCTCTATAGAAGACATTCTGCGATGGCCTCTCCTCAGTGCTCCATTACCAGGGTAATCAGTAGACCGGGGTGCAATGCCTTGCTTTGCTCCCTGCTGTGCACAAGCTCAGCACACCACCAGTTTGTCCACATTCCTAAATTCAGATACTCCATTCCTAAACTCTCAAATCTAGAAAAAGTTTTTTTTTCCACCTGGAATCCCTAGTAGACACACCAATCAAGATCCCAAAATAATTTCCTATCAGACAACACACAGTCACCACACTCTTGAGAAACAGAGGAAATGAATCCAAAGAATAAAACACCCACCCACACAACAAAGACAAGACCATACCAGCACCTAGAATTACAATCTTCCAAATTCCAGATGCCTAGACACTAGCATAAAAAAATCAATAAAAAAATAACACACTCAATAATAGTTGGGACAATACGTCTCCATGAGACAAACAATCCTACCACAGCAAGACAAGTATTCTAACATAGCTTAGTCACAAGAAAAGACCTTCAAAGAGCTTTATGAATATGATAGAGATTCTTAAAGAGATAATGAATAAACCCTTAAAGAATGCAAACACTGGAAGGACATGAATGAAACAGTTCAAGACCTGAAATGTAAATAGAGTCAATAAAGAAAACCCAACTGAGGAGAATCTGAAAATAAAAAATTTAGGAACTGAGCAGAAACCACAGAAGTAAACCTAACAGAATAATTGAAATGGCATTGAAGACACGATAGAAGAAATGGATACATTGGTCAAAGGAAATGTTAAATCAAAAATACTCCTGGCACAAAACATCCAGGAAATCTGTGACACTATGAAAAGACCAAATCTAAAAATAATGGAAATAGAAGAAGAAGAAACCCAGGTCAAAGGGACAGAAAATATTTTCAATGAACTCATAAAAGATATCCCTTACCTAAAGAAGATGTCTATCTAAGTACAAGAAGCATACAGAATACAAAATAGACTGAACTAATAAAAAAAAGTTCCCCTCACCACATAATAATCAAAACAATAATCAGAGAAAGGACATCAAAAGCAAGGAAAGAAAGACCAAGTTAAAGGAAAATCTATTAGAATTACATTTAACTTTTCAATGGACACTATAACAACCAGAAAAGGACCTGGGCAGATAGTCTACATGTTTTAAAAGACCACAGATATCAATATAGAATACTAAACCCAATAAAACATTCTATGACAATAGGATGAGAAAATAAGACATCTTATAACAAAACCTAATTTAAGTAATGGTATAGGAGATCCTTTTGTCTTTGGGTTGCTTTCATTGGTTAATAAAGGAACTACCTTGGCCTGACAGGGCAAAACTTAGATAGGCAGAAAAGACAGAACTGAATTCTGGGAGGAAGAAAGCAGAGTAGAGAGACACCATGGATCCACCAGAGACAGATATTGGGAATTTTACCTGATAAGTGACTGCCACATGACAATACACAGATTGACAGAAATGGGTTAAAGTAGTATAAGAGTTAGCCAATAAGAAGCTAGAGCTAATGGGCCAAGCAGTGATTTAATTAATACAGTTTCAGTGTGGTTATTTCCACTGTAAGCTATCCGGGTGACTGGGACAAACAAGCAGGCCTCTCCTTGCAACAAAATAATATCTATCTACAAATGTATCTATACAGAAGGCGCTGAAAGGAAAATTCTAACCTAAAGAGGTTAAGTACAACCAAGTAAACAGGGATTAAATAATCCCAGACAAGCAAATCAAAACAAAACACACACACATACATCATCATCAACAATAACAACAAAAACAAAGTAACAGGAACAAACAATCACTGTTCATCAGCATCTTTTAATATCAATGGTATGTATTCCCCAATAAAACAACACAGACTAACAGAATGAATGTAACCAGAAACACACCTTAAAATTAATGGTAGACACCACCTTGAGGTTAAAGGATGAAAAAAGATATTCCAAGAAAATGGGCATAAGAAGCAACTGTTTTACTATCAAACCAAAACCATTCAGAAGAGATGAGGAAGTACACTAAATACGCATCAAAGGAAAATCTACAATGAGGACATTGCAATTTTTAATATCTATGCCTCCAACACAAGGGTATCCATGTTTGTAAAAGAAACACTACTATAGCTTAAATCATATATTGACCCTCACATACCAATATTGTGCAAAAAATGAGTCAAGACAGAAATTAAAGACTTTCTAGAATTGAATGAAAATAAATATACAACATAAACAAAATTATGGGACTCAAAGTGTAAATCATATTTAAAAAAAGTAAATGGTAAAAAAATCAAACTCAGTACTAGAATCAATAAAATAGAAAGAAATAAGAATACAAAGAGTCAATGAAACAAGTTGATTATTTGAGAAAATCAATGATTGACAAACCCCTGCCTAAATTAACTAAAAGGTGGAGAGAGAATATCCAAATTTTAAGAATTAGAAATGAAAGGGGGAAAAAAACAACAGACACCGAAGAAATTCAGTGAATCATAAAGACATAGTTTAAAAACCTGTACTCCACCAAATTGGAAAATCTAAAATAAATATGTAATTTTCATGATGAATACCACTTACCAAAGTTAAATCAAGACTAGATAAGAAATTTAAACAGACCTAAAAACCCCAGTGAAATAAAAGTAGTCAGAAAAAGTCTCCCAAACAATAAAAGCCCAAGTCCAGATAGTTTTAGCACATAATTCTACCAGACTTTCAAAGAAGTGTTACTGACAATATTATATTCCTCAAATCATTCCACAAAATAGAAACTTAAGGAGCATTATTCTGATACTCAAATCACAAAAATATACAGCAAAGAACAGATATTATAAACCCATTTCCCTTATGAACATAGTTGAAAAATTCTCAATAACATACTTGCAAACTGATTCCAAGAATACATCAAACAGATTGTCTATCATGGACAAGTAGGCTTTATCCCACAGTTGCAGGTTCAACACACATAAATCAATAAATGTAATCCAACATATAAACAAACTTGGAAAAAAGACACATGATCATATCATTAGAGTAGTAATAGGCCTTGACAAAATCCAACACCTAGTTATGATAAAAGTCCTGGATTGATTAAGGATGCAAGGGACATATATTACAGCAAGCCCATAGAAACATCAAATTAAATAGAGATAAACTCAAAGCAATTCCACTAAAATTAAGGATAAGACAAGGTTGCCCACTCTCTCCATATCTATTTAATGTAGTACCTGAAGTCTTAGCTAGAGCATAAGGTAATTGAGATGTATCAAGAGTATATAAATTGGAAAGAAGGAAGCGAACATATATTTGTTTTCAGATGTTATGATAGAATGCATAAGAGACCCTAAAAATTCCACTAGAGAACTCCTACAGCTGATAAATACTTCCAGCAAAGTAGCTGAATACAAAAGTAATTTACAGAAATCAGCATCTCTTCTACATACAAATGGCAAATGGACTGACAAAGAAATCAGGGAGCCAACACACCTTTCACAATAACATGAAATATCTTGGGGTAACTTTAACCAAGCAAGTAGAAGAATTATGTGATTAAAAAACTTCAAGTCTTTGAGAAAAAAAGTTGAGGAGGATATCAGGAGATGGAAAGATCTTCCATGCTCATGGATGGATAAGATTAATATAATAAAAATGGCCAACCTACCAAAAGCAATCTACAGATTCAATGAAACCCCCATGAAAATTTCAACACAGTTTTTCAGAGATCCTGGAAGGTCAGTTCTTAGCTTCATATGGAAAAACAGCAAAACAAAGATAGCTGAAACAATCCTGAACAACAAAAGAACTGCTGGAGGTCTCACCATTCCTGATTTCAAGTTATACTCCAAAGGTGGAATAATAAAACCAGCATGATAGCGGTACAAAAACAAACACACTGTTTGAGAAAACTGAATTGAAGACCCATACCTATGGTCACCTGACTTTTGATAAAGAAGCCATGAATACTGGAGGAAAAAAAACATCTTCAACAAATGGTGCTAGTCAAACTAGATCGCTGCATGTAGAAGAATGCAAACAGAGCCATACTTATCCTGTGCAAAACTCATCTCCAGATGGATCAATTACCTCAAAATAAAGCAGATATGTTGAGCATGATAGAAGAGAAAGTCAGGAATATTCTTGAACTCATTGGCATAGGAGACTTTCTGAACAGAACATTGTTAGCACAGGTACTAAGATCAGCAAATAATAAATGGGACCTAAGGAAACTAAAAAGTTTCAGCAAAGCAAAAGGCATCATCATTTTGACAATGCAGTAACCTAGAAAATGGGAAAAGTTTTCTAGCAACTCTATAATTGATAGAGAACTAATATTCAAAGTATTTAAAGAACTCGGGAAACTAGATACCTTGACTGATAACCAAGCTTCTTTTTAATGACTTCTTTTTCATTCCCAGTTTACAGCCTTCCAAACACTGTTCACTCAGAACAACCCTATTATTACTCAACATGTACAATGAAATCTTTATTCAAAATACTCAAAACACTCATATTATACAAAATATACACATTCAAAAATATACTTCTCAGCTAACCTTCAAATAATATCTCTCTGTCTACCATGACTCTCAATATTATTGGGAAAGTTTGCATGGCCAACAAAATAAATCACTTTTTGACTTGTTTTTTTTTTCTCTTGGAATTAATGCCTGCTTGAGAGACATGCCATGATCCTCAGATGAGCTAACATGCAAAATTATCTAGCACTGTGGCTTTTACTTAGTCTATGAAGGTTCTTGTCTTCCATGGTGCTCAATGTTCTTGAAAACTTCTTATTTTTACAAAGTACTTTGTAGCTCACAAATAGCACTAATAATGGCTTCTTATTAAATTTGTTGTTTAGTTAGGTTCACAATTACTGTAGATACCAAAAAATATTGTTTCCATATTCAATACCCAAAACTATACCTAAAGAAAATTAACATAAGACCTGTTGTCATCCAGCTCAGCTGGGACAGCTAGGAAAAGACACCCTCAAGTAGTTATCAGACATTGTGCAATAGAACTGTACTTTGATTTACATTTATATTCTTAATTATAAAATTTTGTCATTTTCTGCTTCAAAATTAATTTAATAGTGTTCTTCCTTTTCTCTTATTGTTTAATAATTTTTTCTCATCTGCTACATTCATACAAGTAATCCGTAACAGAAATCCCTTAAGTTATTACATTAGATAAAATTCATTACAGTAACTATAGCTTAAAAGGCAACAACCTTTGTCTTATTTTTGACCAATGAATTATTTTCAAAATAGAATTAGTAATAATCCCTGCTTTAATCTAGTGTATAGCAAGTCTTAACTGAATGTTTACAGAGAAATACAGTTCCTATGTATGTTACCTTATCTGTAAAAGACAATTTGGCACAGCAAAAATAAAGTATCTATTTTCTGAGTAGGAAAGTATGCCTTTTCACAATTCAACTCACACAGAAAGCTTTAAAAAATAAACATCCTTTATTTTCATAGTTAGTTTTAAATTTTTACAGAATTTTTTCCCTCTCAAACTGGTAAGTTTTAACCCTCTGAAGTAATTTTGGTTCGAACAAATATGTGGATAATCTTTTTTCGTATCTCCTTGGTCTTGGCAGTATAAACTATGGGGTTTAGCACAGGGGGGACAAGAAGGTAGGCATTGGCCATAAGGGCATGAGTCAGTGGTGATAAGTGTTTTCCAAAGCGATGGATGACTGATACCCCAATCAATGGCACATAGAAAATAAGTACAGCACAGATATGTGAAACACAAGTGTTGAGAGCCTTCAGCCGGCCCTCCCCAGAGGCAATGGCCATCACCGTGTGGAGTATGAACACATAGGAGAAGAGGATGGAAAGGGAGTCACAACCCTTGGTAAAGATGACAGCTATGAGGCCATAGAGACTGTTGACACGCGTGCTGGCACAGGCAAGGTGCATGACATCTTGATGGAGGCAGAAGGAGTGAGAAAGGATGTTGGAGTGATAAAACGGAAGCCTCTTGATGAGGAAAGGCACAGGGAAGACCACACAGACTGCTCTCGACAAAATGAGTATCCCTATTTTACAGACCACACCATTGGTTAAAATGGTGCCATATCTGAGAGGACTCCAGATGGCTATAAGACGATCAATGGCCATTGCGACTAGCACTCCTGACTCAATGGCTGAGAAGGTGTGAATGAAGTACATCTGAGTAAGACAACCATCAAAAGTGATGAATTTGTAGTTAAACCAGAATATGCCGAGCATAGAGGGCAGAGTACAAAGGTTGAGCCCCATATCCGCAAACGCCAGCATACACAGAAAGTAGTACATAGGAATGTGCAGAGATGACTCGGATTTGATTGTAGAGATGATAATACCATTGCCAAAGAGAGCAGTGACATATAAGGCACCCAGTGGGAACGCCATCCAATAGTACTTCTGCTCAAGTCTGGGGATTCCAGTTAAGACAAAGTAAGGGTGCTGGAATTGGGAGTGGTTATGGTCTGCCATGAAGCTGACATACAGGCATGGAGAGGAACTTGGAGAATACTGAGAATCTGTTTCCTAAAAATAAATGGAGGGGTTTATTGGTGTGTTACAATCTGACCTCCTTAGGAGTGCAGCCTTTTTATTTCCTCATGAGTGTGAGGGTGGAGTCCCAGAAATTACCACTCTAAGGAAGATCCTGTTTGAAGACATTTCTAATGGTTCATGGAAAAATGACTCACTCAGGAATACATCAGCCATTGTTAGCTTAAGAACACAGTATACTACTAATCTATAAAGCAAAAATTTCCCCTTTCCAATCCTTTCTTCCTCGTCAATATTGTTAATGTTAACTACTCAGCATGCTGCTGAGGAGGTAGAATGTCCTCCTTGAAAATCTTTCAACCTTAAGACACAGTTTTCTTTATTAACTTATTAAAGTTTACTAAGGAGCTGAGAAACACACATTCAGACCCCAGCTCCCCCTGTACAATCTCTACGTGAATCACACCTGGTGCTATACAGTGCCTGTGACTGACCGAGGATAATTACAGAGGACAATTCTAATGATGTCAGTATAAACTATGAAATTCCAATTTGTCACAATGATTGCCACTCCCACTAGCCCCCTTCCTTGGGCTCAGGGCTCTTAAAGCACCTAGTTCATATTGGTATGTTTCCACTCAAAGCACAATGTTTCTTCATTCTTCAGAGTCTGCATATAACCACAAATTTGTCCTGAATCCAAATACTTTAGCCACATCAAACAGTAAAATGAACATATTTATCTCTTCTAAATTGTTGAGATATTAGCAAAAGGCAGACTAAACCATGGTTGTGGAAGCAACAGCAAAATCCTTTCCACAGTAAGCTACCAATACAAGACACAGTGGGTCTCCCCTAAATATCATATCATATAAGTTTTCTATTTCTAAGGCATGTTTATCAAGTAACACACCCTGAATGGGGGAGAGGCATGGTCACCTTAAAGGAAATCTGTAGTTTATGCTTATATTACCTATATTACGTGTGTGTGTGTGTGTGTGTGTGTGTGTGTGTGTGTACTGGAAAAGTCGTGGTATGCTTCTCAGCCAGAAGAGCCTGAGTGCCTTGTGAGAATGAAAATTCTTATCAAACAAAATGCCTGTAATACAGAGTGATGATAAAAGAAACTTTAAGAGGTGAGCAAAGAAAAGTGGGTTAAGCAGGGTGGAAGAAAAGGAGGGGAAAGAAAACAGAAATTACAATAACAGTAGAAAGAGGAAGTGATGCACTTAGTAATTTATTAATTGATATCATTCTTTCATTCATTTAGGAGCAAAACTTCCATAAGAATAAGAGGTAAAGTTCTCCAAAGCCTTGTTGAGAAATGGCCAGGTGGAATCACAGACTCAGAAAAGTCATAGTCACTGCAGCTTTTGGCAGGTACTCTTTTGACAAGAATCTTCAAGACTTGCTATTTATCTAAATTACCTAAGATTTAGAAAACAGATGGAATGCAACTGTATTCTCTGAAGATTGTACTGTTGGACCCATAGCTTTGTCATGGGTGGTTTGATGGAAGAGGCAACAAGCCATGTAAACATTCTGCGCTGGCACCTTAGGCTCCACTAGTACTTCAGGTTCATCTGCACATAGATTGAAGAAGCAGATGGAACGCTTTATGTTAACAGAGGAGCCACAAAAACAAAAATGAACTTTAATTTTCTATAAAGTATTAAGTAACTTCTGGGATTCTAGGCATTCCTAGGTATTGTTTGAAAATAAACTATGGTGAGGATTGAAACTAAAAGGAGAAATTTATCCTTCATTTTTCTAAATGTATAAAGGGCAGATAAGACTGAAGAAATAAGAATAAAATAAAACCCTCCCCCATATATTAATTATAGCCACACTCACTTGATAAAACTGTGAATGCCCACCACAAGAATAGAAATTTCAAAATATAGAAATAAGCACAACATAATCAATAGGTGACATTTATCTTCTGCCAACATTAACTCACTCCATGGCTGAAATCCATTGCTTCAAAGTCAATGTGTTCACACTGGAAGATGGTCTGTATCCCCCACCTATACCACTAAATTACAGAAGGTCAGTTTCACCTTTCCCTGAACGGAGATGTGAGTGAGAAAGAGAACAAGTAGATGTGAAAAGGAAAGAGAATACACAAAATACAGGCTGTTCTCATTGAGAAATTGAAGCTAAGAGAGATAGATAAAGGGGACTCTCAAAGATGCTTCTGTAGAGCTATCTTAAATCTTCCCATAACCAGATTTATCTTCTTGTTTTTCTCTCATACTTACCTGACTCTTGAGTGAACCCTACCTAGATAAAGATGTGAAACATCACAATGGAGGTTCACCTGGCAAAACTTGCCATGACACCATTAGGATTTTTATGTACTGACATACACCAATAGTCTTCCCTTTACTATGCCATGGAGATTCTTGCAGATCCCCTGGGCTTCCAAATCAGATATCTCTCTAGGGCAACTAAACCACTCTTAGCAACTTAGATCTTTAAAAAATGAGATAATGCTGATGGAGCTACTAAGAAAGCAGGTAGGGAAGTTCCAGAACATGATTGCTACCCATGACATCTTTTCATGGCCAGTGCAGGCATCTCATGATTTCCATGCAATGAACAAATGGTATTCACTTTTATTTACCCCAAAATGCATCCAAATTTTTAAAAATTCAAAGAAAAGCGCTTTTACTACCACCCCATATGAAAAAATTCCAGTTATAATGATATTCTCATTTTTTCTTATTTTTCACCTTCATTTTTTCAGCCATTTATACCCATGTAAATCTAGTCATAAGTCATGATCCTTATAAAAGGCAAGCAAGAGGACATTTGGGAAGTCATTGATCAATGTCTCCATCAATCAAGGGAGAATGAATTCTACAATATACAATTAATCACTTCAGATAACAATAACAAAAGAGTAACATATCAACATATCATAATAAATACTGTACTCTATAATATTATTTGTTGAATTTATTCATAATTTAGTCATTCATATAAATGGATCTTTATAAATTTGGTAAGTAGATTGTCCTTTTCTTCATAAAAGATCTCTTAAGAAATTGGCCCAGTAGCCAGAACCTGGAAACAACCCAGATGCCCCTCAATAGAAGAATGGATAAA